>JAHXMU010000433.1:83907-100376 GCA_019455685.1 Philornis downsi
CAATACTCATTGTCATGTGCATTAAAGATTAGTTCTTTGTTTGTGTGGGTCTATGAAGAAAACCCCCCAAGTGTTCTATACTCGACAGTGGCAGTATAATTACAGTGTTGCAAAACTGGTTGGAGAATCAAAGATAATCGCAGTGCTGAAGAGATTTAAAAGAGTATCTAAAACAAATGTAAACAACAACTAAACTAAAAATACTTGAAGCAAACTACAAAGTAAAGAAGAAACAACGTCTTTAAGATTAAATACGAAAATGGTTCCAGTTGGGAAAAATTTTCTTGATTTTTCAACATAATCTCCTTTTAGCTCGATACACTTTTTTCAACAATATTCAACAGCTTCTATAACCTATTTAAAGTAAGAACTGTCAACGTCCTTAAAACAGCCCTCAACCATAGACTCCACTTCTTCGAAGGTGGCAAATCTTTTACCACCGAGCCATTTTTTCAAGTTTACAAATAGAAAATAGTTCAAGGGAGCTAAATCTAACGAATAATGTGCTTTTTGAAACAATTCGAACTTTACTCGTAATTCATTAATATGAAGTAACAATTCGAACTTTAATTCATTAATTTTGGTCGCAATAGTGGATATGTGAACTGGAGCATTGTATTGATCAAACAACACTTTCTTTTTCGGCCCATTCGACCTTTTTCCTAAACGCTGCAATAAATTAGCATAATATTCGCTGTTAACTGTTTTTCCTGTATGAAGATAACCAATAAAAACAATCCTATATACATCCCAAAAACAGACGCCACTACCTTGCGTGCAGATGGAACCATCTTCGTCCACTTTGGACACGATTCTCCCATTCCAGTCCAATGCTTTAACTGTATCTTCGTCTCAGGGGTGAAGTGAAGTCCATGTCCTATTCACGGTATCAAATCGACGCAACAATTCGACTCTATTGCTGTAAAACTTTCAGCCTATCATCAAAAATCATCTAATACCATTTGGTGGATTAACCGTGCCTCGCGTGCGCACCTCAATAGGTCGACCACTACGGTGTTAGTCTTGGCCTCGTTTAAACTATGCTAACCAATATAATAGTCGTAAACAAAGGAGCACACTACCCCAGAGTATAATCTAGCTCGGCTTTAATATTGATTGGCCTGAAACTTTTTAAATGGAAATGTTGAATTGCATAACGTTAACCAATTTTTTCCATGTTTACAAAATCACTGAGATCATTTAATTTTGATGGCTCAAATAAAAATACTAAACCACGTGACGCCTTGTATCTTAAAACATATGCTTCATAAGATTGCTAATTTTCACAGAAAAAAGTTTTTTAAACTACTGCCACTATCTTTGAATCTTTGAAACCTTTAAAATCTTTGAAATCTTTGGAATGTTTGAAATTTCTGAAACCTTTGAAAGCTTTGAAATCCTTGAAATTTGAGATCTTTGAAATCTTTGAAAGCTTTAAAATCTTTAGAATCTTTGAAAGCTTTGAAATCTTTGAAATCTTTGAAATCTTTGAAAGCTTTAAAATCTTTGGAATCTATGAAATTTTTGAAATCTTTGAAATCTTTGACATTTTTGAAATCTTTGAAATCTTTAAAGTTCTTTAAAATATTTAAAATCTTCAAAACCTTTAAAATCTTTGAAATCGTTTGAATCTTTGGAATCTTTGAAATCTTCAAAATCTTTGAAACCGTCGAAATCTTTGAACTCTTTGAAATCTCTGAAATTTTTGAATTCTTTAAAATATTTGAAATCTCTGAAATCTTTGAAATCATTGATATCTTTGAAATTTTTGAAATCTGTGAAATCTTTGAAATTTTTGAAATCTTTGGAATATTTGAAATATTCGAAATCTAGGAAATCTTTTAAATATTTGAAATCTTTGAGATATTTGAAATCTTTGAAATCTCTGAAATATTGGAAATCTTTGAATTTTTGAAAATGTTGAAATCTTTGAAATATTTGAAATCTTTAAAAACTTTGAAATCTTTGAAATATTTGAACTCATTGAAAGCTTTCAAATCTTTGAAATCCGTGAAATCTTTGAAATCTTTGAATTATTTGAAATCTTTGAAATTTTTGAAATCTTTGAAATTTTTAAAATCTTTGGAATATTTGAAATGCTCGAAATCTTGGAAATCTTTGAAATATTTGAAATCTTTGAGATCTTTGAAATCTTTGAAATCTTTGAAAGCTTTGAAATCTTTGAAATATTTAAAACTAAATGAAAGTGGAAGTCATTGAAGCTCCTCTGAAGTGTGAACTAATGGGAGCACCTAATAATTTTTCAATCTCTCACAAATTCATTGCACCTCTTCGGACTTTGTCCAAAATTATTAAACATTTCATGGCTTCTCTTTTTTTGAGTTCATGCGTGATTTGATACTCTTTAAAAGGATGAAAGTCAAACATAAAATTTTTAATTCCATGGTCTGTGGAGCTCTTAAATGGTAACAGCTTTTCACACACTTTTTTAAAATTCTGAACATATGTAGTCTGTTAAATATGTCCTCCAGTTTACCACACATTGTCTGTTACAGTCAAGTTACTGACTGCTATTTTTTGCCCTTTGCTACTTTTAAATGAGCTTTTTGAACTACATTTTTGTTTCGGTTTATTCTTTCAATCGTAGATACAAACATGCAGCTACTTAATTGAATTTCTGTTCATCATTGGCATCAGGCCAAATACATTCGATAGCCAACAGTTGGTGCCGTGCAGTTCAGATAACAAAATGCACCAACAAAAACATCCGTTGACTCGAAAGGGATTGACAACTTTGTGTTTTGGCGTGGTCGGCATGTAATGATCATAAAAATATACAATCTTTAATTAAAAATCCGCAACATTAAATTGCACTCTAAATGACAGATTAGCCGTTGGTCGGTCATATCCATGTCGAAGGACTCCTCATGTGGATCACACCCAAAACAATCATTTGAGGTTTTTACATATCGCCAGCAACAAGGGGATGTTCGTGTATGTTTGTTCGAATGTACATATGTCCATATAAAGCCTTTTCTGGGTATATGGGGTATGTGTGATAATTACAATTACATGGTTGTTGACACTCATTGCAGGCAAAAAAAGTTTATACCTGTATTTAATCGAGATCGAGTTGAATCTTAAACGATATTTATTTTTGGGAAGTTACATCAATGATGAATTGAGAAAAATTTAAGTTGACTTTGTAAATCCGTTTACAAGAATTAAAGAGAATGCACTGTACGCTGATACGTGGCGACTTTATCAGATATAGTTGAATAACCAGCAACTCAGACGACACCAGGTTGTCCAATATAATTCCAATTTTGGAACCCTTTTCAATATTTGCTTTCTTTAAAGCATTACCATTTACAATAGCAGCCACAGGTGCCTTCCTCAATGAAAGTATTTTTGTATTATAGTTTAGATAATATTCAAAGTAGGAAGAAGTTATATAGTTGTATGGAGTTATCATTTGGTGGATAGCTCTTCAGAAGTCCACATACTGTAGGCTACTGGACAAGGTCCAGAGGGTGGCTAGCCTGTGCATCACTGGTACGCTCCGCATCTCTTCTTCGGATGAACTAATTGTAATTTTGCATTTACTACCCCTGAACACAATTAGTATGCAGACTGCTGCAGCTACGGCAGTGAGACTAAGAGAGCTGTCACAGTGGTCAAACAGTGGTTATGCTCACAGTGTGCTTCTTAACATGATGTCTGACATAACAGGCACTATTAACTTTTCTCTGGCTGAACCACTGGAAATGTGGATCTCCTGGTATAATACTGCGTTTGTCAACTTCTACACTGACGGCTCAAAGTAAAATAAACAGGTAGGTTTAGGGGTCTACTCCAAAAACCTAGGGCTAAGTATAGCAAGAAGACTACCTGATCACTGCAGTGTTTATCAGACCAAAATTTGGGCCATTAATGAAGTGGCAGAATGGCTGAGGTATAACGTGCTCATCACGATGGGAATTAACATATTCTCTAACAGTCAAGCTGCCATCAAATCTCTGGATTCTGTCTTCCAGTACTCAACATCAGCCCTGAAATGCCGCAGATCCCTTAACGAGATGGCTCAGCATTTCAACATTCACCTTATGTGGGTGCCAGGCTACAGGGTCATATCAGGGAACTGCAGAGCAGATGAACTGATAAGAATAGAAACAACCTTACAGATTCTAGCCGAGTTGGAGTCCATGGGCATGCCTCTAGCCACTGGCAAGCTCCTACTGCGAGATGGAGCATATTTAGCAGCAAATGGTAGGTGGGCGTCTGTCCGAGGCTGTAATCAATTCAGAGGGATGTGGCCTCGCCTAGATCTGAAGCGTTCATACAAACTGCTGTCGCTATCAAGATCTGACGTTTAATTACATGTATTTGTCATGACGGGACACTGCCTGATAGGAAGACATGCAATGAGGCTGAAGGTTGCAACTGGTGACTTCTGCAGTAGATGTGGGGATGAAGAGAAAGAACACCTTCTCTGCCATTGCGCCGCCCTGGCAAACTGGCAAACAGGCGGGGATCAACACTGGGCTTTTGTTTCTTTAGGGACGATACAGACATCTCTGGAGATCTGGACGTTACAGAGAATATCCTTCTTCTTGGGGCTTTCAGGGTGGTTTAACGGGAGAAACTAGGGACATCCATATCTTTAGTTTCCGTGGTACCACAATGGACTATACAGTCTAAGTGAGTCTGTCTATTCAGACTGACCCAACCTAACCTAACTAATTAATTAAGAATTGCCTAATAACAGATTAGTAGATTAGTATTAGAAAGAATGCACTGAATGAGAATATTGAACGAAAACTGCTCGTATATAATTTTTCCTTTCGTGATATAATAAAGGAGTCAATGAGATTATAATCGAGATAAATTTATTGCCCATTCTAGTAAAAACACATACAAATTAGCATCTTCCACGGCAAAGTTTTTCGACAAATTTTTTTATATTTAGGCAAAAGTTTGGAGTCTTGATCCAGATTCTGCACTATATACAGGGTAGCGCATAAGTAACGCTAAGATTTGATTAGTGAATACATTTTTTGTTTAAGTCTTTTTTTCGTCTCTTTACAGAATTAACTTAGTAATACTTGGGAAATTTATTATGGAAAGGCTCAGCACAGAACAAAGAACCAAAGTTGTTCAATTTTACTTTGAAAGTCAACATTCGATTATTCAGACACAAAGATCATATCGAAATTTCTTTTATGTTCGAAATGCTCCTAGCGCTCCAACAATTTACCAATTGGTTCAGTGTTTTGGGCAACAAGAGGCTGTCTGTGATCTTTCGCGTGCTGGAAGACCTCATGCAGTTCGAAATGAAGTGACCATTGCTCGAGTGCAAGCAAATATTGAGGAAAACCCCGAAACTTCCACCAGGCGAAGTTCTCAGCAATTAGACATGTCTAGACGGTCTTTGCAAAGAATTTTACATATGATACATGTTTTCACATATAAGATGCAATTGGTTCACGAGTTAAAACCAAATGATGCACAAGAATGCATTCAATATAGTCGTGGTTAACGTTACTTATGCGCCACTCTTTATAAGCAATTAATATCATATAATTTCATTCTCATAAGCCGATGGTCAGCTTTAATTTGCTCTTCAGTGTGTATTAAATTAAAAGAGGCAATACCTTGCATTAATGTGTGATTGTGGTACATCAACGTGGATTCCATTGGAGCATTAAGTAGATGCATAAGCATAAATGTAGCCTTCAATATTGGCGGACGATTTAAATTAATTGCTTCCGGCGTGTAATTATTATTTAATATAGGCAAGTGAATCACGTATACCATAAAGAACGGCACTCACACGTCACAGGTTTGAGCGATTAAATATAATGGAAGTGTATTAATCAACCTTATTAACACATTTGGTTTTTGAAATCATTCAGTTTTAGTTAAAAGCGAAAAGTCAGCGGAACATGTTAAAGCTAAAATTCTTCATAGACAAAACGCAATTTAGAAAATTGCTGTATATCTTAGTCAACTAATATTTATTTCATGTTACCGCTACATATAAATCCCATCAGCCTAATTAATTATTTAATTAATAACGTAAATC
The DNA here is from genome assembly GCA_019455685.1 of Philornis downsi. Classification (NCBI taxonomy): domain Eukaryota; kingdom Metazoa; phylum Arthropoda; class Insecta; order Diptera; family Muscidae; genus Philornis; species Philornis downsi. The sequence goes on from JAHXMU010000433.1 coordinate 89,954, forward strand.
CTTTTCGGTAATGGTCTGTTCACACGTCATTCATCAATAAAAGTATTAGACCCATAAATAAAGGGTGTCCCAACAAGAACGCAAGATTTAAATTTGGCGCCATTCGAAGTGTCATTGTTTGACATTTGAACAATTGTTATTGTTTGCTAGTAGAAGGTACGAGGTTAGTAAAAATGGAGCGCTACACGAATGAACAACGCATTCTCATTGTGAAATTGTTTTACCAAAATGGTGAAAGTTTTGCGGTTACAGTTTGCAAATTGCGAAAGTTCAATTGACTCAGGAACTGAAGCCAGCCAAACCATTGACAGCGAAGGGAGTTCGTTAATTGGTTATTGGACAGACAATATGAAAATGCTGATTTTGCCGATAAAATCATCTTCAGTGACGAGGCCCATTTCCATCTTGATGGCTTCGTCAATAGTCAGAATTGTCGCATTTGGGGTGAGGAAAATCCTCGAGTGATTCACGAGAAGCAAATGCATCCTCAACGTATTACTGTGTGGTGTGGATTTTGGGCTGGAGGAATCATTAGATCTTTTTTATGAAAATGAGGCATGTCAAGCGCAAACAGTCAATGGTGTTCGATATCGTGAAAGATAACCAGTTTTTTCGTGCCTAGAATTACAGAAATGAATGTGGAGGGCATGTGGTTCCAACAAGACGGCTCCACATGTCATACAGGCAGAGACCCAATTCAATTGCTGCATCAGTCATTTAAAGCTTGCGTTCTTGTTGGGACACCCCAACATGTAATGCGAAGTACGAGAAAGGGCGAGGAGTACGAGGCGAGGGCGAGGGTGGTCAGTAGATTTTTCCACATTTTGTGTAACAGTGCAGCAAACAAAAATTTGCTTTGCCGCAATTACCGGATGATGAGTTATAGGCATAACTTAAATTGTATATAATCATTCAATTGTGTATGGAAGTTATCAAAGACGGTGATCTAACTAACTTATTTATGCTCTCCGTCTCGTGTCTGCCAAAATATTAAGCTTTACCATAGAAAACCCTCGTATTCACCAAGATAATGAGTTACAGGCAGAAAATTGAACTACATGCAATAGTTTAATTTGTATGGCAGTTATCAGAAATGGTAGGCCAACTAACCCATTTATACCTCTCGGTTCGGATTTGGCAAAATATTAGGCTATGCCAAACAAAACCCTCGTATTCAACAGGATAATAAGTTACAGGCAGAACATTGAATTGCATACAATCGTTCAATTTATATAGGAGTTATCAAGAACGGTGGGCCAAATAACTTATTTATGTATACTCTCCCTCTCGGGTCTGGCAAAATATTAGGCTATGGTAAAAAGATTTACGGCATAAAGATTTACGGCAGCCATCGTATTCACCAGGGTAATGAGTTACAGGTAAAAATTTGAGTTGCATACAATCGTTCAATTTGTATGAGAGTTATCAAAAGTGGTGGGCCAACTAACCCATTTATACTCCTCGGCTCTCATCGAGCAAAATACTAGGCTATGCCATGTTTTAAAAATTCCATAAGGATTTACGGCAGCCAGACAGGCGGACACAATCAATTTTACAAGTCATCAACTTTCCAAATATTTCTTTACAAATTCGATCAATTTTTTAAATGCCTGTGTACTGACTATAAAAAATGGATTGAAATTAATTGTTATTAATACCAATATTGATGCCAATATAAATATATATATATATATTTCTTTCATATATTTTAATTGTGTTGAAACATTTGATATTTAAATGACTGCATCCGGATTGGCCTCAGCAGTGGATTTTTGAGGATGCAATGATTTTTCCACAATCACTTCTGAGATCTCCAAGTTCCACATGCAACAATTTTGCTTGCTGACGAAATTACCGAGCAAGAAATGAGCTTCATCGCTGAAGAAAATTTTGTTCGCTTGAAAGCCCACGTTTGAATCACCCCTTGTTTAGCAAATTTTAATTATTTTCACGTATTCTTCGGTCATTGAGCGATCTATATTCGTAAATAGCAAACCTTTCTCTAAATAAATAGCACTTCAGATGACAGGTATTTAACAGCTGACAGCCTTGCGGCTTTGGAACCATTCAATGGACAACCCTGTATTCATAAATTTGTACATTTGCATTATAATGATCGTATATACTCACTATCTTGGGCTTCGGCCAACATTATTGTGCACAATATATAGGATCATCGCCAGTTGGATGGGCGTGTAGACGACGATTTGTTGTCATATACAAAATATCGACAACACTATTTTCAATGAAAATCCTATTTTTTTGTAACAATTACGAACAAAATTTGGTCTTTCCCTTGCAAGTGTATATAAAATGCAGTAGTTCTTTCCAACGTCTATCAATTGCTTTTGAATATATGTATTTAAAGGGTGTCCCAACAGGAACGCAAGATTTAAATGACTGATGCAGCAATTGAATTGTTTCTCTGGATGTATGACATGTGGCGCCGTCTTGTTGAAATCACATGACCTCCACATTCATTTCTTTAATTCTAGGCACGAAAAAACTGGTTATAATTTCACGATACCGAACACCACTGATTGTTTGCGCTTGACATGCCTCATTTTCATAAAAAAGATCTAATGATTCCTCCAGCCCAAAATCCACACTACACAGTAATACGTTGAGGATGCATTTGCTTCTCGTGAATCACTCGAGGATTTTCCACACCCCAAATGCGACAATTCTGCCTACTGACGAAGCAAAATCAAAAATTTTCGCAAAATCAGCATTTTCGCGTTGTCTCTTCAATACCCAATTAACGAACTCTCTTCGCTGTCCATGGTCAGCTGGCTTCAGTTCCTGAGTCAATTGAACTTTGTATGCATGAAGATGGAAATCTTTCGTCAAAATTCGCTACATAGTGGATTTTGAGACACCAATTTGCTGAGCTCGGTGTCGAATTGAGGTGGATGGAGTTTGAGCGACATCATCACGTACAGCTGCGACATCTGCGACAAGGCGCGTTGTTGTCTTTACATCACTAACAGAGCCAGTTTTGGCAAATTTATTCATTAATCTCTTTACAGTTGACTCTTTTGGAGCATTATTGTGACCCCAAATTGATCGCAATTTGCGAATTGTAGCTGCAAAACTTCCACCATTTTGGTAAAACAATTTCACAATGAGAATGCGTTGTTCATTCGTGTAGCGCTCCATTTTTACTAACCTGGTATCTTCTACTAGCAAAGAATAACAATTGTTCGAATGTCAAACAATGACACTTCGAATGGCGCCAAATTTAAATCTTGCGTTCTTGTTGGGACACCCTTTATAATCATAACTGTGGGTAGAATTCGATGCCCACAGAGTTGCAGTGCGCTGCGTTTACTATGTCCTACTACATACTTGCTCTATGCACAGGTTTCCACGTCCACAGTACAAAAAGTACACTCACAAAATTATGTCTTATCAGCAGTGCTTCAACGGACATTCCATTCTTCCGTGTGATAGTTGCATAAATGTAACCGCAATATTCAGTGTTGAATTTGCTTCTGTCATACGCCTGTTACCAACCCTACGTATCTGTAACATGCAAAAGGCAGTCAACTAAATGTTTGCCTTAGAATGACGAACAATTATATGCATTATTAAATGTAATGAAATTGTGATATTTTCCTCTACATCCGAGTGTGTTTATCGTCATCCAATCTTGATTGAAAGCACAGGTTGTTGCCACATATTGCAACAGTATTTATTCGCTCATATAAAATAGTATATATAAGTTTCTTATATACATATTAGCGGTTTCATGTTTCTCAATGATATGTGATCACCGCACAACCCTCGTATAAATAACATACAGTTAATTATTAAATTGATAGTGTCAATCACTTGTGGTTCTGATTACAGTGTATTAACATGAAATCCATTAACACTAGCAAAAGGATATAGTTCGAGTGCAGCATTCAATGCTAATTACAACACACATACGAGCACACAAGTACATGCAACGGCAATAGTGTGCGACATTCACACACCACAAGGCTCAGTGATTATATCCGCCACTAAATGTAATGAAAATACACATACGAACTTCAATTTTCGACATCATTCAACCTTAATTAAAAGCAACAGGTTGTTGGCACTTGTTGAAGCTGCAACTATTCATTCAAATAAGCATCCACATACAAGTTCTCAACTAGGTTTTATCAACAATTTTCTGTTTAATGGCGGCTTATTGAATACCAGCTAATGATTTTATTCAAGTTTGCAGTTTAACGGCAATGTAGATTAATTCTAATGGCTTTTGGCACATGAGAGCGGTCCCGAAACTAGCCGACCTAGCAAAGAAGACACAATAATGTTATAGAAAATGTTCTTCATTTTTCAACATAATCTGCTTTCAGCTCGACACACTTTTTTCCAGCGATATTCAGTAGCTTCTATATCCTGTTTATAGTAAGAACTGTCAATGTTCTTAAAATAACCATCAGCCGCAGGCTCTGTATCTTCATTGTTGGCAAATATTTTACCACCGAGCCCTTTTTTTCAGGTTTGGAAACCGAAAATAGTCCGAGGTAGTTAAATTTGGCGAATAATTTGCGTGATGAAGGAATTCGAACTTTAATTCATTAGTTTCCACCTCTTCAATGCTGGCAAATATTTTACCACCGAGCCATTTTGTCAAGCTTGGAAGCAAAAAATAGTCCGAGGTAGTTAAATTTGGCGAATAATTTGCGTGATGAAGAAATTCGAACTTTAATTCATCAGTTTCCACCTATTAATTATTGACAAATATTTTACCACCGAGTCCTTTTTTCAAGTTTGGAAACAGAAAATAGTCCGAAGTAGTTAAATTTGGCGAATAAGGTGTGTGATGAATCAATTAGCAATTTAATTCATTAATTTTGGTCATCGCAATGGTGGATGTGCAAACTGAAGCATTATCTTGATGAAATAACACTTCCTTTTTCCTCCAATAGGGACTTTTTTCCATAACAAAGTCTTCTAAACGCTGCAATAAATTAGCGCAAAATAATCAATGAAAGTAATCCCATGCGCATCCCAAAAAAGCAGACGCCACTACCTTGCCTGCAGGTGGAACCGTCTTCGCTTTCTTTGGACACGATTCTCTCATTCCAGTCCACTGCTTTGACTGATCCTTTCCCTCAGGTGTAAAGTGGTGTATCTAAGTCTCATTCAAGGTTATAAATCGATGCAAAAATGTGGCTTCATTGCGGTGAAACATTGCCAAACACTCTACTGAAACATTTTCACGATGCTGTTTTTGCCCCGTTGAAAGCAAACGCGGCACCCATCTTCCACACAGCTTTTTTATCTTCAAATTTTCGCTATACATGATGTATAGCACTTTTTGAAATGCCTATCATGCCTATCAATACAATTATGTGGATTTTCTTAACCATATCTGGTCGATCACTACGATGTTCATTTTGGCAGCTCGTATGGCCTCGTTTAAACTCTGCTGTCCAATATGTCACAGTCGTAAATGAAGAAGCAGGCTAGAATCTAGAGTACAGTCTAGCTCGGCTTTAATGTTAGTTGCGGCATTGAGATCTTTCAAATGAAAATATTGAATTACGTAACGGTGGCCAATTTTTTTACATTCACAAATTCACTGTGATCGTTTAGTTTTGATAGCTCAAATAAAAATACTAAACAACGTGGAGTCTTGAAATTTAAAACATATGTTTTACAAAGTTGCCACTTTTCAACAAAATAATTTTTTGTGAACTACTGGCGCCATCTATGCGTCATGTCGACTACTTTTGTAATAGCCCTCTTAAGAATATCATTAAGTATGTATATCAAATGGCATATTGATACGCTCATGCAATTCTAGCCCTCATTAAGTACAATAGAAAAGTATTAACTAATGCTAATGCTGCATCCGTGCTTTTTTTATCACCGTATCTTACTTAATGGTATCAGGATGTTGGCGCATGTTAAAGCTGCAGCTACCTACTCCTTGGCGTACCATTTTCACATACGAGTACAACGTTTTTAGATAATTTCCATATCAATGTTTTTTGTTCAATGTCCATTTAACGAGTACCTACTAATGAGTTTAACCTAATTTTTATTTATATTTACACAAAATTAAAAGTCGTTCCATATAATGAGCTTTATATATGTATTTAGTATTTAATATGTCAACCATGTTGTCCAGTTTTAGTGTCTAATTACTATACCATATCTGCGGTATATAAAAAAAAAAAAAACATTGTCCAGGTCAACATTCAAACCCTATGTAAATCCAATTAAACTAATTGTTTAGTTATAAATTAGAAGCAGTCACCAGTAATTCTGATTGCTGTATTTGCTGCTATCGAATGACTATTCTTCAATATATTTACGCGTCAATGGCGCGTAAACAGCAGTTCATGATAATCAATTTCCCTATGTTCGACTAATTATATCCACAATTAAGCATAAAGAAAATATGTCAATCATCCCTTCGATCAGTGACAGAGCGTATGTAACAACGATGTGCAAACTGTGGCCCTTGATCCTTACCGGTAGGCTAACTTGTGAAGAAACGAGTTGAAACTTAGGTCCAACGAAAGATGTAGTAAATTAGGAACAACTACGACTCTATGAGGGCGGTCTCAAAACTAACCGACCTAACAAGGAAGATAACAAAATGTGAAAAATTGTCTTTATTTTTCAAGATAGTCTGCTTTTAGATCGGTACATATTTTCCAACGATACCCAACAGCTTCTATACCCAGTTTATAGTAAGAACTAACAAACTCCTTAAAATAGTCATCAACCGCAGACTATACCTCTTCATTGTTGGCAATTTTTTTTACCACCGAGACATTTTTTCAACTTTGGAAATAGAAAACAGTCCGAAGTAGTTAAACATGGTGCGTGATGGAGCAACTCGAACTTTAATTCATTAGTTTCCACCTTTTCATTATTGGCAAATGTTTTACCGCCGAGCCCTTTTTTCAAGTTTGAAAATAGAAAACAGTCCGACGGAGCTAAATCTGGCGACTGAGGTGCACAATGAAGTAATTCCAACTTTTGTTCATTAATTTTGGTCATCATAATAGTGGATGTGTGAACTGGAGCATTGTCTTGACGAAACAACACTTTCTTTTTCGCCAAAAGCGGCTTTTTTCTTCATAATGGCATTACCTAAACGCTGTAATAAATTAGCATAATATTCGCAGTTTATGGTGTTTCCTTTTTCGAGATAATCAAAAAAAAAAAAAACCAAAAAATAGATGTCATGACCTTGCCTGCAGATATAAGTGTCTTCAAGTTCTTTGGACACGACTCTCCCATTATAGACCACTGCTTTTACTACTCCTTCATCTCGGGGGTGAAGTGGTGGATCCCTGTCTCATCCATGGCTATAAATCGACGCAAAAATTCGATCCTATTGCAGTAAAACATCGCGAAACACTCTTCTGAAACATCTTCACGGCGCTGTTTTTGCTCCATTGAAAGCAAGCGCGGCACCCATCTTGCGCACAGCTTTCTTATCTTCATATCTTCGGTCAATATACCACGTATAGCCCTTTAGCCTATTTTTTCAGCTAGCTCCCGACCTTCAGCCAACTAACGTTCTCCAAAAAGAGAATATCTGTTGTTCGGATCTAGCAAGAAGTTGATAAAACACATAAGAATTTCTATAGACGATTCAACGATCCAAAAATTCTAATAGAATTAAATAATAAATAAAAACATCTGAAAGAAGCGAAGAATGACCTTCTTTTTTCGTCTAAATTCATTATATGAAAAAATACCCAACAATACAAATTTCTACAGAAAAAAACAGACTGTTTTTGTATGAAGAGTGTAGTTTTACGAGAACGGTCCCAAAACTGGCTGACCTGGCATATAGATGGTGCCGGTAGTTTAAAAAAAAAATATTTTGGTCAAAAGTTGCAATCTTATAAAACGTATTTTTTAAGTTTCAAGGTGCCACGTCGTTTAGTATTTTTATCTGAGCCATCAAAGGTAAACGATCTCAGTGAATCTGTAAACGTGGAAAAAAATTGGTCACCGTTATGTAATTCAACATTTCCATTCGAATGTTCTCAGCCCAACCGATATTAATCTGGGGAAGTCCACTCTAACCTGGGAGCTAAATTCTAATCTGGGGTAGTCTTCTCCTTCTTTTACAGCTGTAAAATATTTGAACGAGGCCTTACGAGCTGCTAAGGCGAACAACGTAGTGGTCGACCAATTGAGGACGACCAGACACGGTTAAGAACATCCACAGAACTGTATTAGATGATCGTCAATGATCGGCTGAAGGTGCGTGAGCTGGCTGAAATGATCGGCATTTCAAAAAGTGTTATACATCGCATGTTGACCAAAGATTTGAAAGTGAGAAAGCTGTGTGCAAGATGGATGCCGCGTTTGCTTTCAATAGAGCATAAACAGTGCCGTGAAGTTGTTTCAGTAAAGTGGTTGGCGATAAAACCGAATTTTTGCGTCGATTTATAATTATGGATGAAAAATGTATCCAGCACTTCACACCTAAAACAAAGGAATAATCAAAACAGTTGATTGGAATAGAAGAATCGTGCCCTAAGAAGCTGAAGAGGGTTCCATCTGCAGGCAAGGTCATGGCGTCTGTTTTTTGTAAAGTGTATGGGATTATTTTCAGAAAGGAAAAACCAACAACGGCGAATATTATGCTAATTTGTTGCAGCGTTTAGGTGCTGAAATTATGGCAAAAAGGCGGCATTTGGCGAAAAAGAAAGTGTTGTTTTATCAGGACAATGCTCCGGTTCTCACATCCACTATTGCGATGGCCCAAATTAATGAATTAAAGTTCGAAGTGCTTCATCATGCGTCTTAATCGCCATATACAGCACCCTCAGACTATTTTCTATTACAAAACATGAAAAGATGGATCGGTAGTAAAAGATTTGCCAACAGCGAAGAGGTTGATGGTTATTTGAAAGAGTTTAAAAGTTCTTAATATAACCAGGATAAAGAAGCTATTTAATATTTCCTGGAAAAAGTATTTCGGCCTAAAAGGAGAATTATGCTAAAAAATAAAGACAATTCTTCCCAACTGTTTTGTGTCTTCTTTGTTCGCCTGGCTAGTTTTGGAACCGTCATCCCATGCAGATCTTTAAGAAGTTTTTTAATTATCCTCGTTCAATTTTAATACGTTTTAAGCAACAGACCGGAGACACAAGTTTAAGTTGTAATTATTAATTTATATAAAATAGCACATACCAGTTTTACAGATTTCTTTTTCCTATTCATTTTTTGTTTAACGTCACCTAACGAGTTTAACCAAATTTCTATTTGCATTCACACACAACTAAAACTCTTTGCAGGATTCGTTTCCTATTTGCGTTCAGTGCGATGTGCAAACTACGTTTTAAATTTGCTTCAATTTATATGCAAAATTGCGGGTTGATGTCTTCATTGCTGGAGTGTGTCTGCATCCTTCTCTGCATTTTATTGATTTTTTTCTTAGTGCAATTAATATTGTTAATGAGCAAAAACTCAATATGCCATGTGAATGAATATTTCACTTGAGTTGTAAGGACGCAAGCATTGGAAAAATTTACGAATGAATTTATATGCAATTCTCTATAGTTTTCTTGTTAACTGAATATAGAGATTTGAATCTCTAGTTAAAATATTTTACACACTTAAAATTTAGACATACCTGTAGCAGGGAACCATTTGAATAGTTGAATCAGTTTGCCGAAGAGTTCACCACAATTATCTGAAAAGAAATGAATGTTAATTATTCAACTCTTAAAACTATTAGTAATTAGTTAATTAAGTTTTCTTTTCCCAACTTCATAATAGGGAAATAATTATCACAGTCTTTCAAGAGTCAAAGAAGTTACATACGAGGATAATCCCAAAACTAGCCATCCTAACAAACCAGGAAAAAAAGTTGCAAAAAAAAGATCTTTGTTTTTTTAACATAATCTTCTTTTATCTCGATACATTTTTTCCGGCGATATTCAATAGCTTCTATACCCTGTTTATAGTAAAAACTTTCAAACTCCTTAAACCAACCATCAACCGCAGATTCCACCTCTTCATAGTTGGCAAATCTTTTACTACCAAGCCATTTTTTCAAGTTTGAAGGTAGCTAAATCTGGCGAATAAGGTGCGAAGTTTAGTGCATTAATTTTGGTAATCACAATAGTGGATGTGTGAACTGGAGCCATTGTCTTGATGAAACAACACTTTCTTTTTCGCCAAATGCGACCTTTTTCCCACAATTTCATCACCTAAACGCTACAATAATTTAGCATAATATTCGCTGTTGATGGTCTTTCCTTTCTGAATATAACCAATAAAAATAATTTCACGCGCATTCCAAAAAAAAAAAAACAGGCGCCATGACTTTACCTACGGATGGAACCGTCTTCGCCTTCTCTGGGCACGATTTTCCCATCCCAGTCCACTGCTTTGAATGTTCCTTTGTATCAGCTGTGAAGTGGTTGGTCCATGCCTCATC
>JAHXMU010000433.1:100386-116489 GCA_019455685.1 Philornis downsi
ACAAAAAATGTGTTATTCACATACAAACACAAAAGCCATATTCCCGAAAGCAAATCATAAACGTATGAAATGTAGGCATTTGCTATGGGTATTTGTGTACACGTGTGAGTGTGTATGAGTGTGTGCCGGCGTGCATGAATGCGTGCCACTGTACGATTATTGTGTTATTTTCATGGAATTATTAGTTTGGTCCCCCAAAATGGCATTTGCGGTGTTTTGATGGCATTCCTTGACAAAGCCACGCACAACACGCACACACACATCTTCGCACATCATCGCATACGAGTACATCTACTGGCGTCGACATACAAACACGTTTTTTACACACTGGCAACTAATTCACGCTTTTTCACGTTCGTATGCATGAATGCCTCGAGGATTGAACAAACCTATTGAAGTGAAAATGAATTTTCGCCAAATATTGAATTATATAAAGACAGCGGACATTTTTCTTTTCGAATAACAACAGCAGGCAAAGCAAATTTCATTTCGTTTTCATTTATTGAAATTTATTTTCTACTGTCATTTGGTATTCTTTGGCTTCCCATTATTATGGTTATTAGAAGCATCCATCCATCCATCCATCCATCCATACATCCAATCATTAGCCTTGGATGTGAGTGGCACGTATGAGAATAGAACACAAACGCATTTGAAAGAAGCCAGGAGTGTTATTTACAAACGAGACTCACCGTCTTGGTAAAAATAGATTTCGTTTTACACAGTTAAACACGAAAAATTCGAAATATTTCAAAAGGACAACACAAATAGAAAGTTTGTGACAGTGCGTAGCTGTTAGCAAATTATATAAATTTGCATATACGAGTATTCCATGCAAGAATTACGCTTAACCTGCGGCTATGATGATTTTCATTCAAAGTTTCAATCCCCACAAGAATTCAATTTGCTGCTTGAGGCAAAATTGTTTGAAGTAGTCTAATGACAACCTCAAATTCAACACGATATTGGCATTTATGGACTCCTTTGTAAGTAGAATCATGTTTAAGTGTATGGAAGGAAATGATAGACATACAAATCAATCAATACATTCACATTCAAATGTTTTCGTTCTACATCCACTATCTAGCTCCAGTAAGATCTCGTTGTAGTCAACAACGTAAGTTAAGTTTTTTTATCATGTTTGAAATTTGTTTTCTTTGTTAAATATAAAAGAAGACTATTTGATTGACATGATTTAACACAAAATGATTCATGTTATAAGATTTTAATAAACAAAAAAAAAAAAAAACGTTTGATTTCGTTTTGTTCTACTTACAAGGATTTTTAAAATGTTGCAACCATGTGAATGCGTTTAAATACGTAAAGTAAACTCAACACAGAATAACTAAATCCATCCATTCCTTCTCAATGTTTAACATAAGATGTAATAAAGAGAAATCCAATATTTTTAAATACCATTGAAGGTTTTATTTAGCATAGTTAGATAGACTTAGACCACAATCAGATCATTCTAACTAGCTTGTTTATTAACCTGTTTGCCATTTTCAAGGTAGTTCCATTGCATCTCTCTCACATGAATCCCCGTCCCTCAACGATTTTGTTGTGATTCAGCAGCGATTCACTAATTTCCATTAGTGTCCTTCAGGGGTTTTTTTGAGTTAACCTGTATGTCGTCCATACATAGAGCTTCCTTTTGTATTCAGCCTGATTCAATTAAAATCCACACGGTTTTTTGTGCAATCTTTAACTTCTGGGCAATCGAAATAGTTTTAATATTACGATTGTACTTGACTATTACAGTATGTAACGGATATAAGAACAACTCCTATAAGAAAAAAACGCATATAAGAGAGGCTTTTAAAAACACCATGTCTTTTTATAACATTTTGTTAGAAATAAAAATGCTTATAAGAAACAACATTTATAAGAAAAAAACTGATTTAAGAAACTTTTTCTCTAACACCGAGATTACAGGCGCCATAGGAAAACATTTTATATAAGAAACTTATTTTTGGTAAACCTTTCATTGACTAACAGAAATATATTGAATGGCGATTTTGAGCCGCTGCAAACATTACTTTCTTTAGACGTTGTGTGTAAATGAAGGCGGCACATGTTTTTGTTGTTTATTTACATAGTTGTTAGTCAGATGTTTTTTGTTAAAGCAAAGCAATGGATGCAAATGCAAAAAGAAATAATTTGTCCATCAAAACTAAAATCAAAATATTAAATGAAATAAAAAACGGAGGGAAAAGAAATGAAATTGCGAAAAAGTATAGAATTGGAGTTTCAACGCTGTCGAAAATAATAAAAAACTCGAAAGATATTGAAACTAGTTCTTGTGCTATAAAAAATGTGAATAAGAAAAGACAGAGAAAACCAAAATTTGAAGATCTTAACAGAGCGATGTCCAAGTGGTTCGAGCAGATGATGGAAAAGGGTGCTCAAGTGAATGGCCCAATACTTCTAGAAAAGGCCCAACAATTTGCAATACAACTAAATATCTGTGATTTTAAGGCAAATGCTGGATGGCTCCAACGATGGAAGAAAAATGAGAATATTCAATTTAGGAAACGTCATGGAGAAGCAGCTTCTGCCGACGCAGAATCTGCTATGAATTTCAAGGAAAATATAGCTCCAACATTGTTAGCCAGATATTCCTTAGATAATATTTATAATGCGGATGAAACTGGCCTGCTCTACAAAGCACTGCCAAATGGTTCTTACAGCTATGGAAGTACGCAAATGAGTGGTCTCAAGACACCGAAAGACAGAATAACACTTCTGTTTATAACTAATGCGATTGGCTCCGACAAATATGTGTATTCAATCGGCATGTACAAGCAACCAAGATGCTTCCGCGGAAAAACCATTCCCATATCATACAAATGTAACAAAAAGGCTTGGATGACCAGTGCCATATGGTGTGAAATTCTAAAAGAAATGAACGAAAAATTTAAAAAACTTAATAAGAAAGTTGTGTTACTAATTGATAATGCTTCATGCCACAAAATTGATTTTACTCCAGAAAATATAGAAATTGTTTTTCTACCTCCCTGTACAACAAGCCTAATTCAACCACTTGATCAGGGTAGGTGTAAACAAAAAATTCTAAATTATGCAATTATTCATAAACTTTTTCTTTTTCAAGGTATTATTCAATCATTCAAGGCTCATTATAGAAAAATTTTAATTCGGGAACAAATTCTGGCAATAGAAGGAGACTGCATGGATAAATTCTTGAAAAACATAACGGTTTTAAAGGCCTTACATATAATTAAACGTTCTTGGTGGCTTGTAACTCCTCAAATTATAACAAATTGCTTTCGAAAATGTGGAATATATATCGAGAGTGAATCTAACGAGTCTGAAATTTCTGAAATTATATTGGGTTCTGAATACAATTCCTTTTTAGAAGATATGTCCGATTTGGAAAAACGCGATTGCTTTGGTACATTGAGTGATGATGAAATAATTAACGATGTACTCGAACAAGATTTAGAAGAAGAGGAAGAAGAAGTTTCAAACACAATTTTTAAACCCAAAAGAGAAGAAGCTATTCAAGCATTATTTATTTTAAAGCAATATTTAGATTCTGATGCTAATAATAACATATTTCATATTGAAAACATTTTATATAAACAACGAGATGAATCCCTTGTGCAAAAAAAAATAAGGGACTATTTTCAATCCAAATGATAGATCTCAAACATAAAAAATTACTTTTTGTACAAAATGAATTTGATATTATTTAGTTCTTTTTATTTTATGTTTATTTGTTACGTTTATGTTTATATGTAATTTATTTTTTCGTTTTTTGAATTCAATACATCATTGACTGATGTATCAAATACAGACTTGAATTATAACACAACAGTCTTTCAATTGTGCATGCAGGAAACTATAAACATATAATTTCTTATGAAAAGTAATCATTGATATAAGAATAAAAACTTTCTTATAAAAATTTATCACATACAAGAAACAATGTTCTTATATAGAATGTTTCGTTATAAGAAAAGAACTGATATAAAAACAAATTCTTTGGCATTTTTTGATTTTCTTATATCCGTTACATACTGTATTTTGTCGACAATTCAATAGGCTTTGCAGCACTGACGTGGTGCACTTTTGACGTTTTAACAGAAGGGAATAGAAGAGACTGAAATTGCGTTTACTTGGCTGCTACAGTATGAGGTCCATAGACTCTATTCACATTTTCAGCCGCTTGGAGTGCATTTTCGCCTTTATCGAATAAAAACTGCAAAATACAAAACACAAGGAAATACAACATTTTCTTGTCGCTGGTGCCCATCTTCGATTCGAACTCAAACAGTATTGAGGCAAGCAATTACAAAACAGTAGAAGTTGTACAAAATTTTATCTTTCTAACGCCATCTAGCGCCGATCATACTCATACAATGCAATATAGAGGTGACTAAAGCCATCTATTGGAGAAATAACGAATTTCTTTTCACAATACCATATGAAAAATCATTTAATTTAATGTTTTTGTGTAAACTCCGATTTTGTCCTTATAGATTTTGTCCTTAGTCATACTTATACAATGCAATATGGAGGCGATTAAAGCCATCTATTGGAAAAATAATGAATTTTTTCACAATACCATATGAAAAATCATTTAATTCATGTTTTTGTGTAATCTCCGCTTTTGTCCTTATAGATTTTGTCTTTAGTATTCTATATTTTTTTTTTTTTTTTTTTAATTTAGTAGAGTCATATTATTCCTGTCTCATATTACGTACAATATTTTGGATTTGCGTTCTTTAATTTAATCACTTGAGTATTTTCGTCTAAGAAAATCTGGAAATCAGAGCATCTAGTAGGATAATCTAGGATAATAGGATAATTTAGAAAAAGATACAACAATAAATCGCTAACAATACCCGGGTCAGAGAGAGGAGCATTAGTACAAACAGTTCGGAAAATATTTCTTTCACTAAAGTTAGATCTCACAAATCTGGTCACCCGATTACACACTAATTGGCAACAACACAGGAAGTTAATCGAAGACATTACAAAGTCATTCAAATGACAGCTCTGAGCAAAGCTAAAATCGGAAGACTATCAGTTGCTCAAATTGTCGAGATAGAATGTTGCATATTTTTCCATAATAGATCGTTTTTAAATTAAATATTTGGTTTTACGTACTTAATTAGAAAGTGTTGGAAAAATAGTCGTTCTTAAAATTCAAAACCTTTCAATCAATTGGTCGACACAATTGAAATTTACTGTGGTTGAAAGCAAAAAAAAAAAAAAACAGTAAAAACAAAAAATAGCAGATTTTTCTTTTTTAATTTTAAAACACAGGGCCTTATATTTCACATGGTGAAAATTCTATTTTTTGTAACATTCTTAAACCATATAAATTTCAGAATTTTGTCGACTTATGGTTAGTCCTTGTATATGGATAGTTACATTGCGTTTTACTTTCAAAACAAAACAAAAAAAAACAACATAATTTCTATGGTAGACGTTTCGAACTACAAACTGCAATATATTTCACTGCCTTTTTATAACAAAATAACAAATTTTAGAAGAGAGACAAAAAAAAAAAACAGTGGATAGGCGGAGGTGATGCCATAATGGATCTACGGTAAATATTTTCCCGAGGCTTATATACTGTCCACCAAGAACAGAGACTCATAATACCACACATGATGTTCCGGCTAGCTGTACTACTGTTTTAAGCGTGGATAAAAAATTGTCGTTAACATTTCTCCCATACGTTAAGAGTGATGATGGTTTTAAAAGATATATGAAGTTCCAAACAAGTTCCACTGCACATTACCTTTGATTAAAAATCTCATTATGCCTATTCTTTCTAACCAATTTGCCACATGACACACAGTATTGTAGATGGTGAACAGATTTGTTATCAAATAAGTAGTCGTAGCACAAATGCCTTCTTCTCCTATATTAACAATAAAATACCTAATTTTTCTAGTGAAATTTTGTTTACTACCATAGTTTTCAATAACCGTGACCACAATTAGGACAGTTTTCTCACAATACATAAAGCTATTTCCCGAAACTATTAAGAGCGATTCCAAAACTAGCCGACCTAACAAAGAACACACAAAAAAGTTGGGAAAAATTTACTTTATTTTTCAACATAATATCATTTTAGCTCGATACAGTTTTTCCAGCTATATGCAATAGCTTCCATACCCTGTTTATAGTAAGAACTGTGAAACTTCTTAAAATAGCCATCACAGACTCCATCTCTTGACTGAAAGATTGTTGGCAAATCTTTCGCCACCGAGTCGTTTTTTCAACTTTTGAAATAGCAAAAAGTCCAAGGAAGCTAAACCTGGCAAACAAGATGCATTATGAAGCAATTCCAACTTTAATTCAATAATTTTGGCTATCGCAATTGTGGATGTATGAACTGGAGCATTGTCTTGATGAAACAACACTTTCTTTTTCCCCACATGTAACCTTTTTCCATAATTTCATCACCTAAACGCTGTAATAAATTATCATCACATTCGGAGTCGATAGTTTTTCCTTTCTGAATATAATCAAAAAAAAAAAAAAAAGAATTAATAATAATAATTCCACGCACATTCCAGAAAAGAGACGCCATGACCTTGCCTGCAGATGGAATCGTCCTCGCTTTCTTTGGACACGATTCTCCCATTCCACTCCACTGCTTTGACTGTTCCTTTGGCTTAGGTGTGAAGTGGTGGATTTACTCTCATCTCGTCCATGGTTATAAATCGATGCAAAAATTCGGTTTTACAGCGATGAAACCTCCCCAAACACTATACTAAAATATCTTCACGACGCTGTTTTTGCTTTATTGCTAGCAAGCGCGGCACCCATCTTACGTACACCATTCTCATCTTCAAATTTTCGGTCAATATACGATGTATAGCACTTTTTGAAATGCCAATTATTTCAGCTAGTTCACGCACCTTCAACCAGTCGTCGATGATCATCGAATACCATTTTGTGGATTTTCTTAACCGTCTCTGGCGTAGACACTTCAATTAGCCGATCACTACGGTGTTTGTCTTGGCAGCTCGTACGGCCTCGTTTGAACTCTGCTATACAGCATTTTATGGTCGTATACGAAGGAACAGACTTCTCCAGAGTAGAATATTGCTCCGCTTTAATATTGATTACACTGAGACCTTTCAAATGGAAATATTGAATTACATAATGATGATCAATTTTTCCCATGTTTACAAATTCACTGAGTTGGTCTGTAAAAATACTAACAACGTGGCACCTTGAAACTTAAAACATATGTTTTATAATGTTGCCACTTTTCAAAAAAAAAAAAAAAAAATCAAGCTACTGGCACCATCAACCGTCAGGCCGTCAAGTTTTGGGACTGCCGTCTTACAGCTGTAGTTCGCGAGTTACCGTAAAAATGTTGAAAAAATTCGGAAAGAACATTTATGAAATTATAGGATCAAGTAAGGGGGCATACACCCCCTTCTTCAACTTAACAATCCTCTTCCTTGTAGTAAAATTTAGTTTTTTTTTAAATTTTTCTCAAAAACTCTGACCACAACTAGATCGTTAATTGAAATGATATATGATTTGAGCTGGATTTTCCCTTACCTACTAGCTGTAGCCATACATTGTTTTTTTTTTTTTATTAAGGAACAAGTTATAAAATTGTTGAAAATGTACTGAAAGTTCTCAGATTTTCTACGAGTGATTCAGTCCATGTTTGGACGCAGTTTTTTTATTATTACCCATTTGTGGCACACGCGATCGATCCATTTTATCGTAAGCGACATGTTAACACATCACCCGAGAAGAGGTCATATCGTACATATTAGCGCCGTTTTTTGCCCGTGAAAAACTGCTTCGGCGATAAAAAAAGAAAGTTTTTCTTCATCGTATTGCAACGGGTGATGAAGAATGAATTCATTACAGTAATCCAGAGGAAAGAAAGTTATGGGGGCTGACTGGTCATGCTTCTACGTCGCACACTGGGGCCAAGGGGGAAAAAATTCGATTATCAAAAGCGCTGATCTAGTTGACTATCGACTATCGACTATCTAGTTTGCGATTCTCACTCTGTTGTAGCTGCAGGATCAAGGAACAACATGGTTTTTTCACTGTTTCAAGGATATTCCCATTAATTTAGGCCAACTGTCAGAATAATGGAAGTTTGACCAAATTACACTCTACTATAAATGAGTGCATATAATTGTGAAAGAGGGAGAATAAAATTATCAAATTTTTTCCCTGCTCTACGATGGCCAACTAAACCACACATGAGTCAAACTGGGCAAAACAAAATATTAGAGCGCTTTACAACGTTATATGTTACGAATTTCAAATAAGAATTGAGAACAGCTATGGTTACGAAAAAAGCTCCGGCTTCCTCCGAGATGTTGATGGTCACTTTTTAAACTAGATGAGTTAAAGTGAAGTTTAGAACAAAAATCATCTGAGGATTAGAGTACGCATTTGTTTTTTGCACTATTTTGTTTATCCAGCTGGTTCATATAATACATGTCCACACTTCAAAACACTTTAAATTCGAGTTCAGTCTAGCTGCAGACGTCGTCATGAGCTCGGTCAAAATTAAATATCGCGATTTGTGGGGGGATACAAAGTTCGACAAAATCACCCCGAACTTGGCGAGGAAAACATTTTTCTTCAAAATGTATATAAACATTGTTGAACTTAATGTATTTTTTTGCTCTGAGTCGAATAAGACTGGCCCCAGGTTTCTATGTTAATCCGTTCTTGAGATATTGAATTTTTTCCGCTTTTCAGTAGATCGGCCCCACCGTGCGTCGTCGCCTCTGCCGAATATTCACGCTGGGAAGGTTATGCTCTGTAGTAGGTGGGACCAGGTCGGTGTTATTTATCACGAGCCGTTGAAACCAAGCGAAGCTATAATTGGGGAACGGTATCGACTTCTATAAATACGATTGAGCCGAGCTCTGTGCGAGAAATGCCCACAATATGCGGAGAGGCTCGAAGAAATGATTCTTCATCATGACAATGCTCCGCGTCACGTGGCCAAGCCCGTTAAAAACTACCTGAAAACGCTGAAATGGAAAGTCTTACCCCATCCGCCATATTCTCCAGATATTGCACCGTCCGATAATCACTTGTTCCGTCCGATGGCACACGGTCTGCATGACCAGCAGTTCCACTCATATGATGACATAAAGGAATGCCTAGATTCGTGAATAGCCTTAAAAGATGAACAGTTTTACCGTGAGGTAATTTGAGCTTTACCAGAAAGATGGAAAAAAGTAGTAGCTAGCGATGGGCAACACCCTCAATAAATCAATTGTAAACAAGTTTTCATAATAAAGTTGCATTTTTATCAAGAAAAAAGAATATCGAGAACTTAGTTCCGCATATACTATACATATATCTGATTTCTTCGAATTACAATGATTATGTTCTATATGCGCAATTTACTATAATTATCGCTGAGAAAGATGTTTGTGTTCATTACTAATATCAATAAATAAATGTAACATAAACATCGCTAATTATCTTAGATTTCAAGAAGAGTTTTATGCCAACGTATTCATTAAATAAACTTTCCTAGCATTTACGAACAAATAACTCACAGATTACAGTTAATGACAGTGATTAGGAGTGTTTGTGGGTACGAGCAATAAACTCATATTTAATATTTAATTAAGCATTTTTAAGATAACACGCAACATTTTTCCCACCCGCAACAAAATATAACGCGTATAATTTAATTGTCATAAATTAAAGGCATCCAACAGACAAGTATTGTGCGTTAAGAAAATGCGCGTATTTGCGGACGTGCACGAGTATGAGCAAGGACGTAGTTGTGTGTGTTTGTGTGTGTGGGGGTGTATATATATAAATGACACATACTGGCAAACACCGCACAGATAGATGAACAAATTCCGATTTTGAGCCACCGATGTAACTACATTCGCAGCGCTTATTCTAATCATAATCATTTTCTTCCATCATTATCCACATTATGAACGTCATTCATATCCCCATTATGAACGTCATTATGTGTTTGTGAAAAGGAAACACATTGGTGTCATTGTTGTTACTCTCCGTTACTGATAACGAAAGCGATGATTGGGAAAATGATAGTGATGTCGGTGGAATTGCTTGCTATTCGTACTGGAGGCGTTAGCGTTGTTGCGATACCATCACAAAATGGTGTTGGTTACACTTGCAAATGTTCCTGTTGTAATATCAGCCATAATGAGATGCCTCGCATAACAAGAATACACCTTAGCAGGGCAGAAGCTGTATTATTAAGAGGGTGGTATAGTATTTGCAGATATATAAGGGATGAGTAATGAGTGGTATGTTAATTAGGCACTGGTACTGTGGTTCATTTGGATGAATTTTCTATCCAAAAACGATTTGTTAAAATTCCAATTTTTTTCAATTTTTCTCCTTTCCAATAATACATAATTCAGAGTGGCAAACAGCAAATTTTCTTTTTTGACCAAAACAGTAGACTGTTATCCTACGAAGTGCCCTTTTCCATATTTGCTTAGCACAGTAATATTAAAGCATTCAGTTCACAGGCATAAAATCTTACTTAATTCATTCATTTAACAACAAAAAGTACTTCAATATGCAACCAACCCATTATGTACTACAGACAACTAATAGCATGTGGTTACCTTTGCTGAGCATAGATAATCCCCTCGACTGAATTAAATTAATTTTCTAGGATATTATGATGAATTATGTACATTAACCCAAATTGAATTATTAGGCGCGTAACTATATAAAAATTCAACTTTATTATGAAAACTTGTTTACAAAAGACTCACTGAAAGTATTGCCTATCGCTAGCTGCTACTTTTTCCCATCTTTCTGACAAAGCTCGAATTCCGTCCAGGTAAAACTGCTCATCTTTTCAGGCTATCCATAAAACTAGCCATTCCTTGATGTCTTCGTATGAGCGAAACTGCTGGTGAGCCAGACAGTGTGCTATCCAACGAAACAAGTGATTATCGGATGGCGCAATATCTGGAGAATATGGCGGAAGGGGGGCGTTTCCACGTAGAATTTAACGGGCTTGGCCACGTGAGGCCGAAGGTTGTCATGCTGAAGAATCACTTTTTCGTACCTCTCCGCATATTGTGGGCGTTTCATGCGCATAGCTTAGCTCAATCGCATTAATTGAAGTCGATATCGATCCCCAGTGATGGTTTCGCTTGGTTTCAACAGCTCGTAATAAATAACACCCACCTGGTCCCACCAAATACAGAGCATAACCTTTGCAGCGTGAATATTCGGCCGAGGCGATGACGTAGAAGCATGACTGGAAAGCCCTCATGACTTTCTTTCTTTGGATTACTGTTATGAATCCTTTTTTCATCACCCGATGCAATACCATAAAGAAAACCCTTCCGTTTTTGTCGCTAAAGCAATTGTTAACAGGTGAAGAAACAACGCTTAACGTTCCTTGGCTTCAACTCATAAGAAACCCAAGTTCCTTGCTTTTGAATCATTCCCAATGCAAGCAATCGCTTGGGAATGGCTTGGCGAGTAATTCCTAATACCGAAGCAAGCTCTACCTGTGTTTGGCAAGGATCCCCACCAAGCAATGCCGCCCTTTTCAATGTCTTCATAGGTTTTTCGTCTTCCTTCACGAGGGCGGTCGTCAACATCAAAATCACCGTCTTTAAAGCGGCGGAACCAATCTCGACACGTTGTTTCATTTAAAGCAGCTTCTTCGTAAACGTTTTAAAGCTATCAATGAGCTTCAGCCGCTATCTTCTTCGATTGAAAGAAGAAAATCAATACTTTCCGAATATGACGATTATTTGGCACACAATCATACATATTCACGCAACCAAAAGAATATGACGTCAAACCAACCAAAAGAATATGACGTGAAAAGAAAATCACTATTGCATCGAGGCGTTTTGTTTACTATGTGTCCAAGCTTGGCTCACGACACATAGGTTATGGCAGAATCGACTAGCGCTTACAGGTGGCGCCATCTACTGGCAAACAGCGGGAACAAATATATTGAACCAAATAGAATTATATTGAATTACATTGAATCAAATTGAGTTATATTTAATTACATTCAATTACATTAAAGTACATCGAACTACACTGAATTATATTGAATTACATTGGATTGCCTTGTATCATACAATTTTTAAATATTTGGCATAAATTGTAAAAATTAACTATTTATTTTTAACTATATATTAACTATAACTATATTAACTATATAGCAGTTTGTGCAAAGGTTGCTTCAAGCAACTTTGTAATAGTAAAAATCCTTTTTTTTTTCTTACGCCCAGGTGGCATTCCAGCGGAGAATGAAAGTCTCATGGTTGAAACCAGCGATAAACTCGCTCTCTTTTTCAATCAAAACACGTCGCCAGCTAACCCTCAGTGTAAAATAAAAAACATTAATGTTTTCATCTCCGCACAAACGAAATCCCCCGTATGTACTCCAATCCCGCAAAGAACTTGAATTCTTCCCAAAACCTTCTAACTTTGTTACAACCTAAGTTCCAACCACAATATTTAGGTTTCAAAATGTGCTAAATTTTCAATTTTACAATTGTAAATAATATAATTATTTACAATAGTAAGAATTTACAATAAATTTACAATAGTAAGAATTGTCAAATTAATACATAGCAGACATCTAAATAGCTCTGTTTGAAATACGTCTGCAAAGATTATAAATAACAAATTTAAAAACAAAAATCAGATCCTTATCACATATTTAGATATAACATGCGTTCTTACCAGCATGTTCAAACTTTTGTTATTGGTAAAAAAAAAACCAGCAACAGACTTCATACTTATTATTGCAATTCACTTTTCACTTTAGCATTTACTCACACAATCTAAAAAGAGATGAAAGAAAACAGCTAATTTAAACTTTTTTCCTATGTATTAAATTATAATATTCCTTCCATTTTTCTTACAAACAGAAAATGCTTTATTTGAAGTTTCTCAGTTGTCATTTCAATACCCAACACGATAGAATTGGAATATATGAGGGCGCTCTAACAACGATGACATAAAAAAGTTAGAAAAAATTTTCTTTATTTTTCAACATAACCCCTTTTGACTGGATAAACTTTTTCCAGTGAATTTCAAAAGCTTTATTATAAGAACTGTGAAATTCATTCAAATAGCCATCAACTGTAGACTCCACATAATCATTGTTGGCAAATCTTTTATCACTCAGCAATTTTTTCCAGTTTAGAAACAGAAAATAGACCAAAGGAGCAAAATCTGGTGAATAAGGTGAGTGATAAAGAAATTCGATCATTAATTCATTAGTTTTGGCCATCGCAATAGTGGATATATGAATTGGAGCATTGCATTGATGAAACAACATCCTTTTAGCCAAATGCAGCCTTTTTCATAATTTCATCACATAAACTTCTTTCTTCTTAGTTGGCGACTGGAAGTTACATCCTTATCTATTATACGCCGCCGGTAGAAAATAATTCCAAGCGCTTCGATTTTCTGCGCTTCTCTTCCAATTCGCCACACCAAGTTTCGTTAGCATTTCAAAAGTCTGATCCTTCCAACGGAGTTTTGGTCGCTCTTTTCTAAGCCATCCATCGCGTTCATTGTCGAAAACTTTCCATGGCTGAGCATTTGGGTCCATCAGCACAATATGACGCAGCCAACGCAATCGCTGTATATTAATGCGTTTGACCATGTCGATGTCGGCATATAGTTTATACAGCTGATTGTTCTTGCGACGCTGATAGTCTCCGATGATGAGTCCATATATTTTCCGGAATATTTTTCTCTCGAAAACTGCCAGTATCATCCGTTTGCGTCATAACCCAGGATTCTGCGCTATGTAAGAAGACAAGTAGAACTAACGTATGGTACTGTTGGATTTTTGCTTGTCGAGAGAGGTCTTTATCATTGGATCGCTTGCTTAGCCAATAAATGCTGCAATAAATTAGCATAATATTCGCCATTAATGGTTCTTTCTTTCTGGAGATAATGAATAAAACTAATCACATGCGTATCCCAAAAAAAAGGCGCCATGACCTTGCTTGAAGCTGGAACCGGTTTCGCCTTCTGTGGACCCAATTCTCCAATTCCAATCCTGTGTCTCAGATGTGAAATGGTAGATCCATCTCTCAACCATGGTTAAAAATCGGCGCAAAAATTCGGATTTATTGCGGTAAACATCGCAAAACACTCTAGTGAAACGTTTTCACCACGTTGTGTTGGCTCTATTGAAAGCAAGCGCGGCATCCATCTTGCACACAGCCTGCTCATCTTTAAGTCTTCGGTCAACATACGATGGATAGCACTTTTTGAAATGTCTATAATTTCAGCTAGCTCACAAACTTTCAGCCGGCGATCATCCAATACCATTTTGTAGATTTTCTTAGCCATGTCTAGCGTGGTCACCTCAACTCATCGACCACTACGGTGTTCTTCTTGGCAGCCCGTACGGCCTGGTTTAAACTCTGCTACCTAATATGTTATAGTTGTACACGAAGATGCAGACTAGAATCTAGTATACAATCTAGTTCAGCTTTAATATTGGTTGGATTGAGGCCTTTCAAATGGAAACATTGAATTACATAACGGTGACCAATTTTCCCATGTTTACAAATTCACTGAGATTGCTTACATTCGATGACCAAATAAAAATACTAAACAATGCGGCGCCTTGAAACTTAAAACATATCTTTTATAAAAATATTTTTTTTCCAAGCTAATGACACTATCTATATGTGAGATCGGCTAGCTTTGGAACCGTCCTCGCATTACAATTACACCTGTGTTACCTGATACTCTGAACTCTAACTATGTAAATCTTGATCACGTATTTGCAGACAGCATGATGAAAACTGAATCACTTGAGCTGTAATGTTGACATTTTGCGTAAATTTGTCCCACAATCGTAAGCGGATTAAATTTAGCAATATCGTTCGATATTCAAAGACAAGTAAGAAATATTAGTGCGGTGAGGGGAAAATCATTAGACCGCTAAATACTCCTTTGAAAAAATGTAATTTTTCGAAATTTTTCTACACTTTTCCGATTTATTCGCTAACTAAAATATATACGCGTTAGTATATTGCAAAAAGCTAGACCAATTTTTATTTATTTATTTATTTTTTTTTAATTATTTACTTATTCATCTAAATCTATTTTGTCGCCTCGAAATCGCTGGAAACTGTCACCGCAGTGTTGATATTTAAACAATTTTCACACGATCTTTGCAATTTTACTTCGCCTTTAGTATGATATTCAACTGCTTGATCCGATTGCATCTGGATCATAAGCACAGATCTCAGTCTCATCTTCCATAGTAATCCATTTTTTTTTCCAAAATTCATCACATTAAAGTTTTTAATGCAAGGCTTTTTTCGAAAAAAATGTTTTTTTTGGTATAAATCGATATTTGACGTGTTTGATGCCGCAAAATACAGGGTGGGCCATAAGGGTGTTGGCGGTTTAAATATTCAATTTAAAAAAAAACTACGAAACATAAAAAAAAATATATTTGTATTTTAAAAAGGAGAAGCATGGGAATTTTTAAGACTTACAAATAATGTTGTCCAAATGGCTTCCCTCGGCTGCTTGACACTCTTGGAACCGAAGTCGCAAATTTTGGAAAACTCGTTGAAATTTTCACCTTAATGGCCATGTGAACAAGCAAAATTGTCGGTTCTGGTCCGAGACTAATCCGCGACGCTTGCATGGACGTCCACTTCACAGCCCTAAGCTTGTCGTGTGGGCTGGGATAACGTCAACCGGTATTATTGGACCATACTTTTTTTGGGGACGAAAGAGGGCATGCGATGACGGTTAGAGCGAACCATTATTGCAACATGCTAGCAGACTTTTTGGTGCCAGCTTTGCAAGAACTTCAAGGCAATACCTCGAGGATGTGGTTTCAACAGGATGGGGCCACATGTCATACGGCTAGGATATCCATAGAGCTGCTGAAAAATGTTTTCCCTGGAAAACTCATTTCGAAAAGGGGGGATATTGAATGGCCCCCACGTAGCCCCGATCTCTCTCCATGCGATTATTTTCTATGGGGCTACCTCAAATCGGTAGTCTACGAGAATAATCCGACCAATTTAGAGCAGTTGAAGAGGAACATTATTCAGGAAAGTAACAAAATACCGAGAACAACTTTTCAACGA
>JAHXMU010000433.1:124341-142695 GCA_019455685.1 Philornis downsi
CTAAACAATTCATTAAACTGCAAATTGTGAGCTAAGAAAAGAGTGTTCAGGGACCTAAAAGACTGCCAGTATGTGCGGAGTATGTTTTCAGGATTCATTTATATGCAACTGACTGCGTCTACAGAGTGGAGCGTTTTTCAGTTCTTTTAAATTAACATTAATTTACAATTTAATGGATTTTCTTTTATGGAAATCTATTAAGATTATGAATGATGAAGTGATATTCCCATTAAAAACATAATAACAAATTCCATTAAGCACTTCAATTGAATTTCAATTTTTAAAGAAAATAAAAATGATGAAGTTTTAATGTTTTCTGTATCTAAAAAACTGATTATTTTTTTTACTTTCATTATTATTTAAAATTATTTTTGTAAAATAAATTAAAAATTATGAAATTTTAATGTTTTCTGTATCTGCAAACTGACGTTTTTTATTTTTATTATTATTTAAAGAAATTATTTTTTTAATGGAACTAAAAATTATGAAATATTAATATTTTCTGTATCCACAAACTGATTATTTGTTACCTTTATTATTATTTAAAGAATTTTTTTTTAAATAAATTAAAAATTATGAAATTTTAATGTTTTCTGTATCCACAAACTGAATATTTGTTGCCTTTATTATTATTTCAAGAAATTATTATTTTAAAGAAAATAAAAGTTATGAAATTTTAATGTTTTCTGCATTCACAAACTGATTATTTGTTACCTTTATTATTATTTAAAAAAAATATTTTTTTTAGAGGAATTAAAAATGATGAACTGATAATGTCTTCTGTATTAAAAAACTGATTATCTTTTACTTTAATTATTATTTAAAGAAATTATTTTTTTTAATAAATTAAAAATTATGAAATTTTAATGTTTTCTCTATCTAAAAATTTGTTAGATTTTACCTTTATTTTTATTTAAAGAAATTATTTTTTTAAAAGAAATTAAAAACGATGAAATTGTAATATTTTCTACATCTACAAACTGATTATTTTTTACCTTCGTTATTATTTAAAGAAATTATTTTTGTAAAATAAATTAAAAATTATGAAATTTTAATGTTTTCTGTATTTACAAACTAATAATTTCTTACTTTATTATTATTTAAAGAAATTATTATTTTAAAGAAAATAAAAATTTTGAAGTTTAAATGTTTTCTATATCTACAATCTGATTATTTTGTACCTTTATTATTATTTAAAGAAATTGATTCTTAAAGAAATTAGAAATAATGAAATTTGAATAAACCATGTGAAATGTTATACGATGCAAAAATGATTTAAACTTAAGTTGTTAATTCTATACATGTATGTATGTATAAATGTATATAATAACAATCTTACATCGGACATTGCAAAATAGATGACTGGAACTACGTTATTAATGCCTTGAAAAGGACCAACAGCAGGATCCATGCCATTGAAGCCGTAGTCGGAATTTCACTTTGGGGGATCTCAAAAACTTTTGCACGAAGAACTTATTCCTTACGATGTGAATTTAATTGGAAATACACAGAAAGTCAACAATCTTAATCCAAATGTTAAAAAATTATTTGGAGGGGTCGGAACTCCAATACTTCCCTCTGGCTCCGACCTTATCTGTCGTTCCACAATGGGTGGTTTTGGAAAAAAAAATGGAAGTAAATATGCAATTTCTAAACGGCTGGTCCGATTTTCATGAAATTATATGGCTATAGTAGAAGTGTAGTTTAGTCTAAGCCTTAAATTTGGACTTTATAGCTTTAAAGGGAACTGCGATACGATGGCTTAAATGTGGTGGTCGGAACTCCAACACTTCTCTCTGACTCGGACGCTTTGGGTGGTTTTGAAAAAAGAAAAACATTGAAATAAATGCGCAGTTTCTAAATGATTGGTCTGATTTTTATGAAATTTCATATAGCTATAGTAGAGGTATTGTCGAGTTTAAGCCTTAAATTTGGCCCTTATAATTCTAATGAGGGGCTGCGCCATAATGCCCCAATTTAGAACACCTCGGAATTTGAAAAAATTTAAAACGATATAACTTCCTAGCTTTGTATACGATTTATTATTGTTATTTTATCTTGTATGTATTCCTTTAGTTGTGATTTTCAAAAAACATTGCCTTATTTGTGTTTTACCTCTTAAACTTTAAGAGTTATTCGACTTTTAAAATACAAATTGTTGGATATTTACCAACCTTAATTCACTTCTTTGCTAATAGAGGAAACTTTTCGTTGTTGTGTTAATAACAAAATTCTAAGTGTTTAGAAAATAAAATGATAAAAAAAGAAACACTTAGTTAAAGTTATAAGCAATTAAAATGAAAAATTATAAAAAGGCGATTTTTTGCAAATTTTTGCGAACAAATTTTATAATTAAAAAAAAAAAATAAATAAATAAATAAACAAAAAAAAAAACTTATTAAGAAAACTTGTTTTTCAAAACAGTAGATATAGTAGTGCACCTATAAAGTGGAGTCTTCTGTATTTCTATATCGTGGGGTTTCTTATACTTCATTTATCAATTTCCTTTTCGTCCACTCACGCAACATAACTTTGTTAATAGAATCGAGTATTCCTTTCTGCAAAAAAAGAAAGGATGTTTCTTTTGCTTGATCTAGCTCTATTCATGAAACATCCTTCAAGATTATGAGGACTCAAAGGACCAATTTGAGTCTAAAAATAGCTTAAGTGTAAGCCCACTGAATGTGGGAAACTCTTCCATTTCTCATGTATGAAATGCAATGGAATTTGTTTTTTAGTATCCATTACACCTTCTTATACAGACTGTATAAGAGAAACATTCGCCAGCATCGTTTTGCAAAAACGTATTAGCTTAGCAGGGATACCAAATTAAGATGTAACATTCACAGAGAGCTAAAGGAGGCCAAAGATGTTGTGTATTTACGGATCTGACATTAAGTGATTACCATCTGCTCCTGTTCATGGCAAATGATTTTGCTGGTAAAAAATTCGTCTCAAAAAAAGCTTGCGAAAATCGACTGTCCCAATTTTTTGCCAGTAAAAACAGGGGTTACCATGAGAGAGGCAAAATGAAATTACTTACAAATTGGCAGCAAATTAAGTGCATATTTTAACTGAAGAAATCGCTGCATATTTGACCTAATTAAAGTCTTTAATACTCAACAAATACTTTAATGACATGCAAAAATAATGGATTTCTCTCTACTGCACATTATATGTGGTTCAATAAATTGCTTGCTTAACTCATAGTCTGCAAGAAATTTCGGATCAGGAAAGAAGGAGCTGATTGATGAATACCAGGTTAATGCAATACTTGAATTGTCTGTCGGGATGTGTAGCATGTGAGACTGCCTCGTTAAAACCATATATTGTTCACAAATATATCTTGTACTCTATACATAATAAATTGAATTATCAAGTCGAATCATTAAGCGTTACAACATGATCAGTCGCTAATAACTCTAATCCATAATCCACACCAAATACTGCATTTGTTTCTCAACAATCATATGAGGGTTTTTTTTTCAACCCTAAATGTGGCTACTAATCAAGACACTAAGACGGAAATGAGCCTCAGTATTGAAGAACATTTTGTTCGAAACAGACAGCATCCACTTATTGGCATTGTTTCGTTAGCCATCTAATGAGCTTTATCTTTTATGTAGAGCTCGATTGTTAATAACGCTAAACTGCCAGCAGTCACGCAATGTTATTCCCCGAATCATAACGATATCACTTTACCATTCTGGATTTTGAAATAAGAACAAGTAAACAACTTCCATCATGTAGACAACACAAACGCTATAACTCTTTACAGCTGCCCCATACTTCAATCTGCAGACGCCATTCTGAAGTATTTATAGCTAATTCAATACCCTCTAAATCGTTAGACTGCCACCTAATAAGTCCATTAACTTTTAACTTTATCTACTTTTTATAAAGTTTCGTTTGTTCGTCTATTCCTTACTTCAAATTTTCACTTCGTTCTTCTCGGATCTTTCACAGTTAATCTCCATTATACTCAAAGGGAAACAATGAACTTTTACTAACCATTGGCGCTTTTGGCATGTAATTAAAGTTAAATGTCAATTAGAATTAACATTTAATTATGACAACAAAGTTCATACAATAGAAGACATTGCTGTTTTTATTGTTTGCGTCCACTTGCACCCGCAGGACATAACCCCAATAAGGAAACCGACGAATGAGGGAGAACAAAAATACCGAACCTAATTACGAATTTCCCCTGTTGAATAGCAAGAATACAAAGACTGACAAACGAAATGACACAATTATAATTGCAGTCCTATTTGTCGTGTCATTTTCGAAGCTGCTTCGAAACGAGCTAAAAGCACACTCACATATATACAGACTTTGCAAACATTCTCCCACTCACATAGGAGTGTGTGTGTGTGTGTGCACATAAATTGATGATGTCGCAAAGGACATAGCAACGACAGGAAGAATGCCGACAATCATTTTATAAATCAAAAACAACAAAATGCATAACCAAACACAAAAGTGGGCTATGGGAAATTAAACAAGAGGAAGAATAGAACAAAATACAGTACACAAGTGATATCCGCAAAGGAAACAGACGCTGTTTCCCTTTCATATCCCCTAATGACAGGACTATAAAGCTAAGCTACGTCTACTGTCACTGTACACCCTATACATACATACACATATACAAATCGTTATACTATTGTTGTAAATGTTCTAGTTCCGGCCAAAAATGGTGAAATGACTCTCGACAAAATGTAAAAAATTATTTTGTGTTTATCTAAAGCCACATGAACGATCACAAACCAAAAAATTGAACAAATATTTGTAAGGGCTCTTGTCGGCAGAGAATAACAACCGATGAATAAACATATTGTCAAATAGTGACAATGTTAAATAATAATATTTGCAAATATAAGTGTTATTGTTGACAGCACCTTTCATGGTAGAGTGATACAATCCTTTGAATTGGAGTGGAAAAATATTTACAATGAGGTGGAATAGATTGGTGCGAATCTCATCATGGCGAGAATGTTGGATGCTCAAACCAAAGCACACCTGCAGCATTTCAATATCTGTGATCACAATGAAAAACGACTGGAAAAGAATTCAGAATTCAGCAATAGAATTCCATATATTTACAAAATTATAACAAATTTCCAAAATAGTGATTTCTAGAAAAATATTTAGATCCCAATTCAAAAACATTTATTGAAGGATTAACAAGCAATTTTTCATATTAATAACATTCTTCAAACCTTCAGTAAATGTCTACTAATATGGCCCCTAATCTATAGAAACAATAAATTCTGAGTCAATTCCTTTTTCCTTTTAAGCATATATATTTAATTATTATATTTATACAAAGGATCTATCGATAATCAATTTTTGCTTAGAAATGTTTCACACTAAGATCAGAATTAAAGGGTATACACCTAAGCTCTGCAAGTACAGGGTGCCGCAATAGAACGTGCATATTGCATCATCTTTTTTTGCGGGGTAGAAAAGACGCGGGCGGGGGGGCGCCTACATCGTTGGGTTGATGGGCTCATGGAGTTTTAGTCACTATGAATCACTTCGACGGGAAGCGTCGCGCATTTTGCGTGCGCGCCTTTTACGAGAACTCTCGTTCATATATTGCTACTAGGCGACTATATTGCGCTGAATATGGACTACGGCGAATTAGTGAAGCTCCGAGTGCTAATTTAATTAAAATATGGGTAAAGCGTTTTGAAGAGACCGGTTCAACATTTAAACCACAAGCAAATGGTCGCCCAAGAACATCTAGGACCGAAGACAATGTTGAGAGAGTTATGGAGTCAGTACGAGGAAATCCACAAATGTCGACTCGCAACGAATTTTGCAACGAATTTTAACATTGGATCTTAAACTGCATCCATATAAGCTGCAATTAACATAAGAATTGAAAGAGTCTGACTTCATAGCTGACTTCAAGGCTCGCATTTGCTAATGAAATGCTTAATCGATTTTCCAATTTTGACAATATCCTTTTCTCTGACGAGGCTCATTTCCTTATGAATGGGTTCGTAAACCGTCAAAATTGTAGTTACGGGAACAGTGAAAATCCCAAAATCAAACACCAGAAACCATTGCATAGTCCTAAAGTGGCAGTATGGGCAGCAATCTCTGGCAGAGGAATAATTGGTCCTTTTTTCTTCGAAAATGCGCGGGGCCAAAACGTCACGGTTAATACGGAACGCTATGTTGAGATGTTGGACGGATTTTTGGCTTCAGAAATTGAAAGTTCAAGAATAGTGAATTCCAGAAATTGGTTCCAACAAGATGGAGCTACCTGTCACACATAAAATGACTCCATGGCGGTGGTGAAGCAGATGTTCCCTGGCAGACTGATTTCGAAAAGAGGTGATATCCCATGGCCCCCACGTAGTCCAGACTTGACGCCTCTTGACTTTTTTTTATGGGGATACCTCAAACACAAAGTCTACAGTAATAATCCAAGAAATATCGTTCAGCTCAAGGAGAATATCCGTGGTGAAATGGCAGCCATTACACCAGTATTACTGAAGAAAGTTTTCAATAATTTTCGTTTGCGACTAGAGGAGTGCATTCGTAGAGAGGGTCACCATTTAGATGATGTTATTTTTAAAAAATAAACTCCATTTATTACTCTACAATGCCTTAGATTTATTTTAACCATATCTTTTGTATTTATTTTTTAATCTATTTGTTAAATATGCACGTTCTATTGCCCCACCCTGTATATTATTTTGGTACATTAGTTTCCTGTCAAGTTTGAATTCCTTAGCTTGATTTAAAAATTAAAAAAAAAAATATAAAAAATCCATATATCGGAAATGGTGTCTCTTTTAACAAAAAAAAAAAATATTTTATTTTTGGGAGTTTCTAAGATTACTAAACAAGCTGCTGTCTTTCACATGATGCCAAAGATGATTCCAAAATCTTCAAAACAATAAATTTCTAAGAACGGAACCATCAACCACTCAGGAAATTAGTGAAATTTTGCGACAGAGTTTGGAAAATTTAAAAACAAGAAATCGATAAAAAAAATAAAATTACAAAAATAAAAAATTGCTACATATAAAAGGGCAGTCCTGAAACTTCTCGGAACAACAAAGAAGACACAAAATAGATGCGAGCTTTCTTTGTTTGTTTTCCAGCGATATTCAGTAGCTTCTATACCCTCTTTATACAGGGTGTCCGTCGGGAAGGTATATTAATTTATTTGTTTATAATTTTTGATGAAATGACAGAGAATGATTCTTATACTGATAAATATATACTGATATATATACTGATAAATGTTTTATTTAATGTCGGCAATTATGTATGGAATACAACATCAGAAAAATTTTCGCCTCTGTTAATATCACAAATTCGAGCCCTTTTGAACATATTTTTCATTACATTCTCACACATTTCACGCGGTATTTCATTAATTTCATCACGAAAATTTTGTTTGAGTTGCTCAAGCGTTTCTGGTTTGCTTGCATAAACCTTGCTTTTCAGATATCCCCACAAAAAGAAGTCCGGAGCAATCAAATCAGGCGACCGTGGAGGTCAATCAACATCACCATTTCTTGAAATAACTTGTTGTGGAAAGAGGTCTCACAGTAATTCCATTGTAATCCTGGCTGTATGCGATGTGGCACCGTCTTGTTGATACCACTTGCCAATCAAACCAAAAGCATGCAGTTGTGGCGTTAAAAAGTTTTCAATCATATCACGATATCGCTCCCCTTTGACAGTTACCATTACTCCGTTTTCAGTTTCAAAGAAGTAAAGTCCAATGATTTCTCCTGACCGAATTGCACACCAGACAGTCACTTTTAATAGATGCAGAGGTAACTGATGAATAATTTGAGGGTTTTCCATGGCTCAAAACCGACTATTCGGTTTATTCACATACGAGTATCCATTCAAATGAAGATATTATTTTTTCATGAAAATCGAGGTTTTCATGGGCGAGCTGTAACATCCTATTGGCATATGTACGGTGGCGTAAATGGTCTTGTGAAAGAAGCTCTTGTATCAGTTAAATCTTAAATGAAGACAAATGCAAATCCTTGTACAAAATTGTGGCTAAAGTTGTTCTTTGAAGACCAAACTCCTGAGTACGGCATCGAATTGGGGTTGATGGATTGTTTTGAACACATTCTTGAGCGGCAGTAATGCTTTCAGCCGATCTTGCAGTACGTTGTGGACCATGCTTAGTCCTATCAGCTACAGACCCTTTTTCTTCGAAATCATTCACTACACGATAAATAGTGCGCCTGTCTTGTTGGCACATTGTTTCTCCCAAAAATTTCACATAACTTTCTCATCGTCACAGTAATCGATGATTGATTTTGATAAAATGTTTTAACGATTGAAACGCGTTGGTTTATCGAATATTTTTTCATAATAAATTTGCCAAGTCTCTACTTCACGACTGCCAAATATGACTAATGTTTACCAAAATGGCGGCCAAACAAAGTAGTATACCTTACCGACGGACACCCTGTAGTAAGACCTGCCAAAAATCAATCCAAAATCTTAAAAACAATAAATTTCTAAGAGCGGAACCATCAATTAGTCACAAAATTAGTGACATTTTGGCAGAGAATTTTGAAAATTTAAAAACAATGAATTGATAACGTATAAAATCACAAAAACGTAAACTTGCTACACATACGAGGGCAGTCCCAAAACTATCTGTAATAACAAAGAAGACACAATAAAGTTGGGAAAATTTTCTTTAGTTTTCAACATAATCTTCTTTTAGCACACGATACACTTCTATAACCTGTTTATAGAAAGAACTGTCAAACTTTTTAGAGTAACCATCAATCTCATACTCCACCTCTTCATTGTTGGTTAATCTTTTACCACCGAGCCATTTGCAGCAATTCCAACTTTAATTCATTACTTTTGGCCACCGCAATAGTGGATGTGCGAACAGAAGCATTGTCGTGATAAAACAACTGCTTTCTTTTCGCAATAATTTTTTCCATAATTTCATCACCTAAATGGTGCTATAAATTAGCATAATATTCGTCGTTGATGGTTTTTCCTTTCGGAGCATAATCTATACAAATAATTTCATGCGTATCTCAAAAAAACAGACGCTATGTCCTTGCCTGCGGATAAAACCGTTTTCGCCTCTTTTGTATTCTTTGGAAATGATTCTCTTTGATCGTTCCTTTGTCTCAGATGCGAAGTGGTGGACCAATGTCTCGACGCAAAAATTCGGCTTTATTGCTTTGAAATATCGCCAAACACTCTACTGAAACATCTTCATGACGCTGTTTTTGCTCTACTGAAAGCAAGCGCGGCACCCATCTTGCGCACAGTTTTCTCATCTTTAAGCCTTCTGTCAATATACGATGTATGACATTCTCAAGCTTTAACCACATTGAGTTATCGACAAATGAACGTGAAGTTCTGAGTGAAGTTTTACATGGACTGTTTGTAGACAAACTAGGTGTAGCCACATTCGGAATATTACATCATTTTAACTCCAATGAATTGAGAAAAGTATATGAAAGTATATAACACATATGATTTTGTATTGCAGTTTACGCGAGGTTTTAAAATAAATCAAATTGCTGTAATTTTTCCCATAATTTTACTTAGTATACGAATGCCACATTTTGCTCCCAAAGTATCCACTTGGATGTTGTACCAAGTCTATGCATTTTAAATGAACTACAATTTTGTTAGCACTTTGGAGAATAAAAAAACATTTAATTTCTTTAAGTATTTATAAATATGAGGAACAAGCTTTTCCCTACTTAGTCATGATTTCATAGTATTTTCAGCAAACATTTAGAAATTAAGCGAAAATTATGGCGTACTAAAACTGGCAAATTGAGTCATGTCCACTACTCCCACACTGAATACATATTATATTATTAGGACAAATTGTTTTACAAAACTTTGTGGTCTCTCTTCAAAGGACCACTTTTTTTTTGTTAATGGACTACGAATAATATAAGAAAATAAATTCTTATCATTCTAGCAGCAGAACTCTAAACTGAAATATGCAAATAGCGATTCGTTTTGCAGACAAGACATGAACGAATGAATAAATGAATAAGTGAGCGTGTCTTTTGTTCAATAAAGATTGAATTACAAATTAGTTTCTCCAAAATAATAAAACTCACAAGTTTGCAAATTATAAAATGCGAATGGCCACACTCAGAGACTGCTACACAATTGTGCCATCATTGCTGTTAGACGAAAAAACGTTCTTAATTTGACATAAAAATATATGGATTTCTGAAATTGTGCTCTGTGAGACGAACGATGAAGTCGATTTGGAAACAGTAGGCGTCCGCAGCATTAGTGGTAACTCAGGGGTAGGAATTGGAGGGGGGATAATTTTACATCGACGAAATCATATTATCTTTGTTTAGTCTCATCTCGCCAATGTTTGACAAAGCGTCGAGTGATGAATGTTTGCTGAAATACGTGACTTTGTCGTTTTCGTTATTATTTCGATATTATCACCCACTCCGTGATACTTGGTCGTGGCCGTGAACGTGTTTCGGGACGCGATGAAAGTCAAATTAAAACACAAATGACAGCAACGACAATAAATACCAGTTCATTATTCATTTCGACAACATTCATTCAGCATGTTTTACGCATTTCGATCGTGTTTGCTACACAATGGAATTTAATAAACTTGCAAATAAATTGGTTTTCCCCAGCCGACAACGAATAATTGATAACCATCACAAAGCGCAGAAAAAAAAACAAACGTTCATCCATCGATCCTGCAATAACTCAATAAGATATTTCTCCTTTCCACGCATCCAAGGTGGGGGCAGTACAATTTATTGTGATACATTAATATACAAGTGCATAAATATTTATCAGTTTAGGGCTCTGTGATTCCAATGGGGTTACCAAACTGCTACTTAAACAAACTACAAACAAAAGTCCTTTGACAGAGTAAAAGATTCCATTTGAATAATGGTCGAAATGTTTTGCTGAAATACAAACATCGCACCAGCCATTGGAACTCGTCGAACTAATTTTTGTATTTGATAGTAGCAGTGTCACACGAGTACAAGCAGCAAATGCAAATGGCATCTGAGAGTGTTTTACACACTATAACTGCATATATATTTTAAATTTTATCTGTGACAAAACGCTAGACATGGACATCAAACCAAAATCAATCCCTGCTGGTAATCCCTTGATTGATGAACCTTATGCTTTTCGACAAGGATTGTTGTCGCCAACGACAGCTACAACGCTTATGCTTACAAACGAAAAATTATTTTTCTATTACAAACCATTTATTTCTAATCTAAAGATGATGAAGATGATTTTTTAGAAGATGTAGGATATGCGGTTATTTGCTTAATCCGCGCATACTCAAGTTGAAATCATTTAATGCCTCATTATTAAAGGTTATTCAAGTAGAAATGTTGATTCCAATTGGAATACATATAGGAATGAATGTATATAGAGAGTATCATCGATATACTAGTACTCATATCAATATTTCTTAGTTAAGAGAATAAGAAATTTCACTAATTATTATAATAGTCTATTGGCACAAAACTATGAAATTATGGGAATAGAAGCTACTGAAAACAGTGTACAGAAGCTACTGAATATCGCTGGGAAAAGTGCATCGAGCTAAAAAGAGATTACGTTGAAAAATAAAGAAAAATTTTCCCAACTTTTTAGTGTCTTCTTTATTAGGTCGGTCAGTTTTGGGACCGCCCATAATAGCGAAAAATATGTCCTTACTAATATGAGTCATATATCCCTGCTATGTCTAGGGAGACCAAGGTGGTCTTTATTCCCAAAGCCAGGAAAACTTCCCATACGGGTCCAAAAGATTTTAGACCTATCAGCCTGTCATCGTTTCTTCTCAAAACACTGGAGAGACTCATTGACACCTACCTTAGGACGAGCATAGACCGGAAGCTGCTGTCGGATAGATAACGTGCTTACTGCAAGGATAAGTCCACTGAGACTGTCCTGCAGTCTCGAATGTTCACACGCCGTCAAGAAGTATACTTTGGTAGCCTTTCCATATATAGAAGGGACGTTTAATAATGTTTCTTCCGACACGATAGCCACAGCATTTTCAAAGCTGGAAGTAAAGGTCAGTATTAGGAGGCTAGTGTACGATCTTCTTACAAAGAGTCGTATCAGAGCTAAATTAGGGTCGTCGGACCTAAAAAGAGCTGTCACTAGGGGAACACCCCAAGGTGATGATCTATGATCTATCTCCCTACTATGGAAACACGCTCTGAACAGTATTCTGTTCCCTTTAGAGGAGGCTGGTATCAAGGTTGTCGCATACGCAGACGATGTGCCAATAACAGTTAGGGGGCATTTTTGGAACACTCAGAGACATCCTTCAAAGAGTCCACTCACGAAGTGGACGGGAGAAAACGATCTCGGAGTAAATCCAAACAAGACCAAAGTGGTTCTCTCCACAAGCAGGTACAAGATTCTCCCTGGGAGATACTGAAATTTCTTTTGCGGACTGTGCAAAATACCTTGGTATATTATTGGACAAGAAGCTGAATTTCAAACTCAACATTCTGGACTTGGCGAAAAAGGTCACAGTGGCGCTATATGCATGCAAGAGGGCAATAGGGAAACAATGGGGATTAAAGCCTCGTATAACTCACTGGTTGTATACTGCAGTAGTAAGACCGATACGGTTGTAGGGAGTTATCATCTGTTGGAAGGCTCTTGAGAAGTCCACACACTGTAGTACACTCGACATGGTCCAAAGGATGGTTAGTCTCTGCGTCATTGGTGCGCTCCTCGTCACCTAATCCGATGCAATAAATATAATTTTGCATTTACTGCCATTACACATAATTAGTATGCCGCAGCCACGGCAGCAAGACTAAGAGAACTGTCACAGTGGTCAAACAGTGATTATGGTAACAGTGTGATCTTTAACATAGTGCCTGACATAACAAGCACCAGTGACTACACTCTGGCTGTACCACTGTTCGACAAGAAGTACCATATACTTATACCAGATAGAGATACATGAAAATGTAGAACTCCCGGTATAAGACTGTATATCGACTTCTACACTGACGGCTCAATAATCAGGTAGGTTTCGGGGTCTACTCCAAAGACCTAGGGCTAAGTATAGCAGAAAGGCTACCTGATCACTGCAGTGTTTATCAGGCCGAAATTTTGGCCATTAGGAAAGTGGCAGAATGGCTGAGGTATAACGGTGGGTATTAACATATTCTCTGACAGCTAAGCTGCCATTAAATGTCTGGATTCTGTTTTCCTGAACTCAACATCATCCCTGAAATGCCACAAGTCTCTTAACAAGATTGCTCATCTTTTCAGCATTTACCTTAAGTAAGTGCCGGGCCACAGGGACGTACCAGGGAACTGCAGAACGGACGAATTGGCAAGGCTACGAAAAACCTTACAGACTCCAGCCGAGTTGGAGTCCGTCGGCATGCCTCTAGCCACTTGCAAGTTTCTACTGATAGATACGAGATAGAGCATACGCAAATGGTAGGTGAGCGTCTCCCGAGGCTGTAATCAATCCACATAGATGTGGCCTCGACTAGATCTGAAACGTTCACACAAACAGCTGTCGTTATCAAAACCCGACGTCTCTTTACTTGTACGCGTCATGACGGGACACTGACTGATTGGAAGACATGCAGTGAAGCTAGAGGTTGCGACCAGTGACTACTGCAGGAGTTGTGGGATGAAGAGGAAGAGGAGTCCATAAAGCACCTTGTTTCGACAAATTACAACTGACTATAAGAGCCAAAGAAAAATGACAATGAATTACAGATACAAAAACATGTGCAATTACAACTACGAGGGCGGTGCCAAAATTAGCCAACATAACAAAGAAGACACCAAAACGTTGCGAAAATTGTTCTTTATTTTCTTTATTTTCAGCATAACCTGTATTTAGTTCGATACACTTTCTCAAGAGATATTCTTAAAATAGCCATCAACTGCAGATTCCACCTCTTCGTTGTTGACAAACCTTTTGCCACCAAGCCGTAGAATTCCCTGAATACGATTATCCACTCCACTCCACTCCATTCCATTTCACTCCACTAAACTCCACTCCACTCCATTCCCCACCAGTCCACTGCTTTGCCTTTGTATCAAGTGTGAAATGATGGACAGAAATTCTACTTTATTGCAGTAAAACATCGCCAAACACTCTACTGAAATATCTTCACGACACTGTTTTTGATCTATTGAATGCAAACGCGGCACCCAACTTGTGCATAGCTTTCTCATCTTTAAATCTTCGTTAGATAAACGATGTATAACACTATTTTAAAGGCCTATCACGCACCTTCA
Organism: Philornis downsi; assembly: GCA_019455685.1. Classification (NCBI taxonomy): domain Eukaryota; kingdom Metazoa; phylum Arthropoda; class Insecta; order Diptera; family Muscidae; genus Philornis; species Philornis downsi. Next base: position 138,628 of record JAHXMU010000433.1, read on the forward strand.
GCTTATCATGGATGATAAAAATATAAATCCTTTTTCAAATTACCGGCACCATCTATACTCGTATACGTCAGGTCGACTAGTCTTGGAACAGTCCTCGTACCAGTAAATGATACTAACAGCAGCAATTTCTTGGACACATCGTCTGTTATATTTCATTAATTAAAGTTCCACTCACATTCTCATTGTTTCAAAATGTCTGCACTAAATATTCAGGTGTAGCCCGCTAATTAGTATTGGCAACTCGACAATCTCGCCGTATTAACAAAAGGAAAAATCTTGTATTTTTTATTAAAAACATCATCGACAACTATAAAATGTGATATTTTTCTTATTTTAACATTCCCAATCCCATTACGAATGTGTCAATTGTAGCAGCTGAGAAGATTCAGTGAAGCCACTCGAATTGATTACATTAACATTTTAAGCCTCCGATTGTTCTTCGTAATCTCCTCTTAGTAATGTGATTCGTTGGTGTTTCTGTTTGGCCTAAATGGGATTTTTGCCACATTATCACTGAAGTGAAGCATCACCTAATTTAGTCATTATATGGCAAATTAAGCTATTTGTTTAGTAGCTCAGTTATGCCCAAACTGAACGACTGCTGTAATTGCCTACAAGTGGGAATTTGTAACATGCAGGGTGGGTGAAGATGAGAATAATCATGACGAGATTGGCCTCCCCCAGGAACACGAAATGGCTCATTGTTTTAGGTACAAAAACATCTAATTAATGAAAACTAAATATAATTAAAGGCAATGGGGAATAACACCTGTATACGAACGTGTAGCCTTAAATATGTATGAGCATAGCCATAGCATAGACATTAAATAGAACGTAGGGGACTAAATGTGTTTGTGTATAAATGTGGCTGTTTGCAAAGCAGTAAAGGATGCTTGAGGAATTCATTCGTGAAAAAAAATGTTTAACAATCACATTACGGCATCATTGAGTGTCATTAGTACGTAATATTCGTAGATGAAAGCTCTTATGTACGAGTACACTGGAAAAAAAAGAAATGTATTCGGATCAAATTGAGTAGATTTACATTTTCTTTCCAATAGATACTGTTCGAACCGCGAAAAATTCTTTCTGGCCTTACTCATAAACAAAAACACAAATTCAGAGACAAATTTTACTTTTGAAAAAGTGTATAATTATGTATATACTTTTATATAATATATAAGTATATATATATATATTTTTTTTTTTTTAAGATTTAAGTTTTTTAGGTTGGCAGCACTGGTTGGTAATGGCGTCCAAACGTCATCTGTCAAAGTGAAAAGTGTGCTGTATACTTCGCCATTTCGTCATAGAAAGACTAACAAACGAGCAACGATTGCAAATCGTTGTAAGTTATTATCAAAATTCGTGCTCTGTGACAAATGTGCATCGTTTGATACGACCACTTTATGGTCATCATAATCGACCTGCTGAATCAACAATTCGTGCTGTTATCTCCTAATTTCGCACCATGTTTACTTGGTTGGACATAAAACTATCGACTCGCATGCGTAGAGTGCGTACCGAAAAAAATATTGCAGCCGTAGCGACCAGTGTTAACGACGATCGTGAATTCGTCAATTCGTCGCCGTACTCAGCATTTGGGCATGTGTTACTCAACCACAAGGAAAATTTTACACGTCGATTTGAGTTTGAAAACCTATAAAATTCAATTCTCGCAAGAATTGAAGCCGAATGATCTACCGCAACGTCTAACTTTTGGTGAATGGGCCTTACAAAAGCTCAATGAAAATCCGCTGTTTTATCGAAAAATTGTGTTCAGCGATGAGACTCATTTCTTGCTGAAAGGATATGTAAACAAACAAAACTTACTGATTAGAAGACATACAGTGAGACTGGAGGTTGCGACCACTGACTTCTACAGAAGCTGAAGTGATGAAGAGGGGGAGGAGTCTATAGAACACCTTCTCTGCAATTGTCCCGCCCTGGCGAACAGGCGGGGATCAACACAGGGTTCTTTTTTCTTCAGGGACCTAGGAGATCTGGATTATATAGATATTATCCGACTTAAGAGCTTCTTGAGGCGCTCAGGATGGTTCAACGGGAGAAACTAGGGGCAGCCATATCTCTAGTTTCCGAGGTATCACAATGGACTATGTAGTCTAAGTGAGTCTGTCTATTCAGACCGCCTCGCAGACCTAATCTAACCTATTGTTTTCAGCTAGTTTTTTGTGCAATGTTCAGCTACCGGGCAACCGAAACGGTGCTTACATGACGGTGTCGGACTTAATAATTTCCATTATTCTACCGACATTTTCTTCAACTGACCTTCCAGAGTGTGGTGCATCTTTGACATCAAAATCACACGAACGAAATCAATGAAGCCTAACCCAGGGCCATAAACACTTTCCACATTTTCTGACGCCTGGCTTCAGTGTTTGTCTTTATCTCAGAAAAATTGTAAAAGAAAATGTTGCTGGTGCCAATATTAATTCGTACAATCACAAAACTATCTGAGTAGTTTTTTGAGTACGAAATCTTATCTTTCCAGTGCCATCTAGCGTAAATCGATTACATTTATACGTCGGAAATACAAATTACTAAAAGCATCTATTGACAAAATCATAGATTTCTATTTACTACTGTTTACATTAACATGAGTATGACAATTACGAAGTATTTGGAAAAGAGTAAAAAATTTTTTGATTTTTATGGCAATGTTAAGTTCAATTACATAACTAATACGAATTTTGATTATATGACTGACATGAATTTTGATTGCAAAATAATAGAATTTTGTAAAAAAAAGGACTACATATGTTTTATATTTACAATAATGATTTCGAATATTTTGGAACAGAAATTTATTCTTCCATTCTTAAACCAGCCCATATTGTGTCTAATGACTTTTGTGTGAGATAAATATATTAGTGACCAATTAAGAGGTAGCTAACAACAAACTCTTGCAATTCATCTAATAATGACTTAATTCTTATCAGCATTTTCAAAAAAAGGGCTGGAAGTTGCCGAATCTTCTCTATAATTTGAACTCTTCCTCTCTTTTTTTCTCTCTTTACACACAGTAAATACGATGCTGTCCTCCTTCTTGGATATAGACTGTAGTATTAAGCAATTGTTGGGCCGTTGTTTCAAACCTGTTTGGCAAAATGTTATCAAGGCGAATCTAAGAAGCGAAAAAACCGGTATTGAAAATATAACCGATCGCCTTAGTTCACAATAATACCCGCGTGCAAACAATATCCGCCTCGTAATCTTCAGATTGAGATTACTCAATTTATTTTTGGAGCTGGCGGAGCACGCAAAATCGCCAATCATTTCAGAGTTTTAATTGTCTGTGTCATCACGCAGTATTCCAGACAAGTATAATCTGCCGTCGACGCAAATACAGGGTGTCCGTCGGGAAGATATACTACTTTGTTTGTTTATAATTTTTGATTAAATGAAAGAGAATGGATTTTACCTATATATTGATAAACGTTTTATTTAATGTCGGCAATTATGTATGGAATACAATATCAACTAAATGTCCACCTCTGTTAGCCTTACAAATGCGAGCCATTTTCAGCACATTTTTCATTACATTCTCCCACATTTCACGTGGTATTTCATTAATTTCATCACGAATATTTTGTTTGAGTTGCTCAGGCGTTTCTGATTTGTTTGCATAAATCTTGCTTTTCAGACATCCCCACAAAAAGAAATCCAGAGCAGTCAAATCAGGCGACCGTGGAGACCAATCAACATCACCATTTCTTGAAATATCTTGTTGTGGGAAGAGGTCTCGCAGTAATTCCATTGTAATCTTGGTTGCATGCGATGTGACACCGTCTTATTGATACCACATGTTAATCAAGCCCAAAGCATGCAGTTGTGGCGTTAAAAAGTTTTCAATCATATCAGGATATCGCTCCCCAACGACAGTTACTGTTACACCGTTTTCAGTTTCAAAGAAGTAAGGTCCGGTCCAGTTATTCCTCTTGACCAAATTGCACACCAGACTGTCACTTTTAATGGATGCAAAAGTGACTGATGAATAATTTGAGGATTTTCCACTGCACAGAACCGATTATTCCATTCAAATGAAAA
>JAHXMU010000433.1:161238-188985 GCA_019455685.1 Philornis downsi
CGTTAGGACGCCATTGCTGCCAACCTGAAAAACTTAAATCTTAAAAAATCACCCTATATTTTGATGGTTCGGTTTTACGTATTAGAGTCCAGCAATAGTCTTCCCGCATGCTTTTGTCGCAAAATCTTTGATAATTTCTTTCAATTTTAATTAAATCTTGATCAGAACGCTTCCCTTCCTAAGTTTTGTGGAAAAAAAATCTAAATGCCTATGAAGAAAATGCATTCGTGATAATTTTTCAATAATTCAGCAACAGTTTGTCTACAGTTTTCACTCTTATTATTTCCAAGGAAACTGTTCTCGATGCTCTTGAATGATTTCCAGACTGCACATTCTTCCTCCAACAAACATTGTGAAAAATCGTCATCATTGAATAGCTTCCTGATGTGAAAGCCAACAAATATGGCTCCTTTGATTTTAGTATACGAAATTTCAGGAAAATCCGCTAACAAATATTTAAATGCTGCACCATCTTTGTCTACAGCCTTGACAAAATTCTTCAAGAGGCCCAATTTTATGTACAGCGGCGGAAGAAGAACGTCATTTGGATCCATTAATGGTTTATTTGAAATGTTTTAGTTTTCCTGCGGAGTACTCCGTTCTTTTTGGCCACTCGGTTCTGACGTAAGAATGACATGTAGCTTGACTATACCATAGACAATGGAAACAACAATATTTTGTGAAACCTCCTTGCATACCAGTCAACAAACCCGTGACCTGAAACAGATTAATTGACAGTTATTTACGATGGTCTATACTATACGCATATATACAAAGAAATTCAAATCACTCATCTTAAGGTCATCACAGATCTTCCATTTATTATCGTTGTATTTGAGTAATGTCAAAATTTCAGGCACTGATTGAAGTCCTTGTCCAAAACGATTCGTATTGAAGAGCGGTTTAGCGAAATGTTAAACTTTTTACGACGGCACTTGTAGCCCCCTTCCGGAGAAAGTAGCACCGACTTGCTGTATTCGGTGGAAAAAAGGCTTTTTTCAGATTTTGAAATGAATACACTCTATTAGATTGTGTTATATTGACGAAAATAAGAAAAACAAATTAACATATTTGTAGACTGCAATTAAGAGGGGAAAAACTGAAATCGGACCATTCCATCGTCAAAATTGTCCTATCTTTAGTGGTGAATGACCAATGGTAAACGGCAGAAAGCTATATTAGGAACGTAACAAGTGTGAGTATACATAAATAGATTCAGAAATACCTGATTTTCTCGAAGAGGTCTTAAAAACCAAATAAAGGTACGAGGGCCAAAACTAGCCGAGCTAACAAAGAAGTCTTAAAAAAAGTTGCAAAAAATATTCCTTATTTTTCAACATAATCTTCTTTTACCTCGATACACTTTTTGCAGCGATATTCAGTAGCTTCTATAGCCTGTTTATGGTAAAAACTGTCAAACTTCTCAAAATAGCCATCAACTGCAGACTCCACCTCTTCATTGTTGGCAAATCTTTCATCACCGATCTATTTTCTTTAGAAATAGAAAATAGTCTGAAGAGGCTAAATCTGGCGGATAAGGGGTGAACTAGAACATTGTCTTGATAAAACGACACTTTTTTTCTAAACGCGGCCTTTCTCCATTATTTCATCGACGTCCCATCGATAATCCCATGCGCATTTTAAAATCAACACACCATGACCTTGCCTGCAGATGGAACCGTCTTCGTCTTCTTTGGACACGATTTTCCCATTCCAGTCCACTGCTTTGAGTGTTCCTTTGTCTCAGGTATGAAGTGGTGGATCCATGTCTTAACCATGGTTATAAATCAGCTCAAAAATTCGGCTTTATTGCAGTGAAACATCACCAAACTGAACTGAACTCTACTGAAACATCTTCATGACGCTTTTTTTACTCAATTGAAAGCAAACGCGGCACCCATCTTGCGCACAGCTTTCTCATCTTGAAATCTTCGGTCAATAGGCGATGTATAGTCAGTTAGTTATAAAGGAATGCCCGCGAAATGATTATATCGGACCCAAATGCACCACATATATTGAAGATTAATAATTTATTCCATAGAATATTGTAGAATTCTAATTTTCAAAGGATTTATAGTTAACTTTCACCAATTTAAAAATTTCCAAAATTACTCCAAGTTATTTGACGTTATTTTGGGTGTCCATGGCGTTGCCTTTAAAATACATTGATCTCATTGGGAGTCTTTTTGGATATTTGTTGGAAGCGAAAATTATATTTTGAAATTTATAAAAGTTGATTTAAGTTTTCCATTTTTTAAAGTATTTGTTACAAGCCATAAGATTACTTTCCATTTTCGTTAAAAGGTCGCTTGTTAATTTGCTTGATGAAATTAATGACGTATTAAGCACTATCAAATACAGGGTTATCCATTAAGTGATTTCAAAACCGTCGGTCTGGCAAGACTGTCAGCTGGTTAATACGTGACATCTACAACGTTATTTACTTAGCAAAAGGTTTGCCACTTACGAATATGGATCGTTTAACAACCGAAGAACGCGTAAAAATAATTGAAACTTACTACAAAGGTGGTGATTCAAACCGGGGGCACTTTGTGCTTTACGGGGTGATTATGGTCGTCATAATCAACCTACTGCGCAAGAAATGGGCAAGATTATGAAATACCTATATATTGAAGATTAATAATTTATTCCATAGAATATTGTAGAATTCTGATTTTAAAAGGATCTTTAGTTAACTTCCTCTAATTTAAAAATTTAACAAAAATTTTTTTCTTATACAAAAAGTTGCTCTTCACGTTCCTTTTCGATTCCCACACACCACGTAATGTGGATTAAAGTCCTTACAATAACCAAACACGGAATTTGCTTTAAAAGAATATCCTCCACCTTAAATCTTATGAATCAGAAAAAGGTTTTGAATTCAATCTTTATTTCCTTTATAAATTATTTGTGTCAACACACAATCACAACACCACAGCCACAGCACATAGCTCGGCCGACAAAAGTATGCACAGCTCTCTTCCCCTCTGAAGGCACCTGTCATCAAACCAACACTCGCACTTGCCTTTCTGTTGTGCCTCATTTTTTTCGTTTTTTTTTTTCTTTTTTGTTGTTTTGTATGAAACTTGATTCTTAATTTTCCTTTGCCGCGGGCAATTTGCCCCGGTCGCCTCATTGCAGAGCATTTGTGCGTTTACTCTGTGTCTGCTGTCCGCGGAAGATACGAAGGAAATACCAGCCGACGATGCGATCAAAATCTCAGGTGAGTTTGTTTACATTATTTATTGCTTCTTAACTGCTCTGGATTACGCCCAGACACTAATGACTTGTTTTTGCCTCCCCCCCAATAAATCGTCTTCCTCTAAGTTAAACTTGTTCTTTTAACAGGGACAAGAGGCTGGAGGAGAGTATCTTTGCTTGTTGTATCTGTATCCATTTCGGAATGAGCAATTTAATTAATACATTTACTCGAATAATTTACATTAATTTTTCTTTAACGCTCTATGTAAAACCTGGCAAAAATTCTGCGTGAACAAAATTAAATTCCCTTTACTTGTTTTCAGTTCTTTTTATCTCCTTTTTCTTTTGTTATTTTGTGTTTTTCATTTTTCTTTGTATTCGCCCTTGTTTCACCTTTCGGGCAGAGCCAAAGGATTAAAGCATGCCAATCCTTTTTGATCGGTCACTTTTTGACTTTAACTCGTTTTTTAATTAAATTAACATTTGCTTTGTTTGATTAATTAAACACTTAACTTCTTCTTGTGATTTTGTTCTCTTGTTTTCACTGCTTTAATTTTCGTTGTAATTTTTGAACCAAATTGTGAACAAGAAAACAAAACAAATAATGTGAATGGAAACCTTTTCTATGCTTAATCTTAAGAGTTTATAACGTTGACCCATCGTCCCTCCTCTCTAGCCATCGAGAGCAATTGAAATCCTTTTCCATCGGACCTTCGCATTTCTTCCTCCTTCATCATTTATGAGTGCCTCCAATTGTTCTCATTGTAAGAAAAAAAAAAGTGCGGCAAAGTTTCGGCTCCACTTAAATTGTCGAAAACCAAATGAGGGGAAAAAGGAAAACTTATCTCCTTCAAACTAGGAAATCTTAATGAATTTGATACAACTTAATGTGGGAGAAGTAAAGAAAAAAAATTATATAAATTAAGTGACCTCCTTCAGTATAGTTCTTCAGAAATCCATACCACAACACCAGATTGTGCACAGTGGATGAAGATGGTTTATAAGTCTACGTATTATAGAAATTAGAGAAATTATATAACATTAATTCACATCGAATAGTTGAGAATTTTACGAGTATATGTTGACTTTTGCTCAAAACGTAATACCAATTGTAGGTGCGCCATCTATGTGGCTAAATTTGAAAACAATTCCTGGAATTTCATTTAGTTAGTTTGACTGATACATACAAATACTTTCAAACTATATATTGGGATTTTATTAGTTTTTGTAGTAGTTTGTTTATTAAGGGAATTGTCTGAAATATTTGGGATCTTAATCGTGTTAATTTATTTAATATTTATAAAATATATTTCCGTGGCAGCAACGCTTACAAATATTGAATTGGATTACAAATATTGGATTGTCAGTACGCCATCTATGTGGCTAAATTTGAAAACAATTTTAGAAATTTAATATACTTAGTTAAGCTGACACATATAAATACTCTCAAACTATATATTGGAAATTTACTGGTTTATATAGTGGCTTGTTTATTAAGAAAATAATCTGAAATATTCAGGGTCTTCGTCGTGTTAATTTATTATATTAAAGATTTATAAAATATGTTTACGCTTACAAATATTGAATTGGATTACAAATATTGGATTGTCGGTACGTCATCAATGTGGCTAAATTTGAAAATAATTCCGAAATTTCATTTAATTAATTGGACTGACACATACAAATACTCTCAAACGATATATTGGGATTTTAGGGGTTTGTGTAGTGGCTTGTTTATTAAGTAAATGATCTGAAATATTTGGGGTCTTATTCGTATTAATTTACTATCTTAAAGATTTATAATTATATAAATCTTTAAGATAGTTATTTATATATTTTTTATTTTATTTATTGACCCAACTAATCCAACATTAAATCCAAAATAGGAAACTAAATACAGTTTTTGATTTTTATTCCAAAATGTTTCAATATCTTATTATTATAAAGAAGCGAATTAATGTAATGAAATTAAAATTGATTTGGAAGTAAAAAGGATTTAAACTCTCATTTCCAAAAAAATTAATAGTTAAAATACGACAGCTCTACCAATTTTCTTTTGATTCCGCCATATATTGATAGCTATCACCACCAGAGACACAGAAAAAGACTTTGCTATATGTGCACTTTGCCATATCCAAATTCTAGGCGTCATCAGTCCCTTTCTCGAAGTTTTGGCAGCGGTCTACCAAAAATTATATTCAATATTTCGGCAAACGATAAGTCAAACTTAAGTGTGATGCAAATTTCAATTACAAATTTTAGTATTTTTTCATAATCCTTTGCCATATCCAAACTCTAGGTGTCTCTTTTTCAAGGTTTTGACAGCGGTCTACAAGAAAATATGTTCAACATTTCGGCAAACGATAAGTCAAACTTAAGTTTGATGGAATTTTCAATTGTAAATTTCAGCATCTTTTCAAAACCCTTTACCATATCCATATTTAAGGCGTCATCAGTCCCATTCTCAAGGTTTTGGCAGCGGTCCACCAAAAATTATATTCAACATTTTGGCTAACGGCAAGTCAAACTTAAGTGTGATGCAAATTTCAATTACAAATTTTAGTATTTTTTCATAATCCTTTGCCATATTCAAATTCTAGGTGTCATCAGTCCCTTTTTCAAGATTTTGACAGCGCCCTACTAGAAATTATATTCAAAATTTTGGCAAATGATAAGTCAACCTTAAGTGTGATGCAAATTCCTATTATAAGTTTAAATATTTTTTCAAACCCCTTTGCCATATCCAAATTCTAGGCGTCATCAGTCTCTTTTTCAAGGTTTTGACAGCGGTCTACCACAAAATATATTCAAAATTTTGCCAAACGACAAGTCAAACTTAGGATAAATGCAAAATCCAGTTATAAATTTCAGCATTTGTTTTCGAAACCCTTTGCCACATCTAAATTCCAGGGGTCCCTTTTTCAAGGTTTTGATTTTTCCAACTATAAATTTCAGCACTTTCTCAAAAACTTCATTTTGTTTGAGAAATCCCGGGAATAGGGGGACTAATTTATAAAATTGTAGACGTATGCCAATATTAAGGAAAAGCAAACTCTATGAAAAGTTAAGGAAAGAAATATTTCAAATATTGTAAAGAACAGCATAGGGCGGTTCCAAAACTAGCCGACCTAACAAACAGCACACAAAAAAGTTGGGAACAAATTTTCTTTCTATCTTTTCTTTCTTTATTTTTCAGCATGGTCTTGCTCCCGCTCGATACACTTTTTTCAGAGATATTCAATGTTCAGTGTTGGTAAATCTCTTACCATCGAGGTATTTTTTCAAGTTTGGAAATAGAAAATAGTCCGAGGGAGCTAAACCTGGCGAACCTTTACTTAATAACTCGAACCTTAATTCATTAATTTTGGCAATCGCAATAGTGCAGTGTGTGAACTAGAGCATTGTCCTGATGAAACAACACTTTCTTTTTCGCCAAATGCGTTTTTCTTTCACAATTTCACGACCTAAATGCTGCAATAAATTAGCATAATATTCACCGTTGATGGCTTTCCCTTTCTGAAGATAATCAATAAAAATAATCCTATGTGCATCCCGAAAGACAGGCGCCGTGACCTTGATTGCAAGTGGAACTGTCCTCGCACTTCTTTAAACACGATTCTCCAGTCCACTGTTTTGACTGTTCCTGTGGCTCAGGTGTGAAGTGGTGGCCCCTTCCTCATCATCCACGGTTATAATATATTATTGAAGTAGAACATCGTTAAACACTCTTCTTAAACATCTTCATGACGCTATTTTTGCTCTATTGAATGCAAGCGCGGCATCCATCTTACGCACAGTTTTCACATCTTCAAATCTTCGGTCAATGTACGATGTACAGTACTTTTTGAAATGCCTATCATTTCAGCTAGCTCACGCACCTTCAGCTGATCATCGACGATCGTTCAACACCATTTTGTGAATTTTCTTAATCGTTCGTCTTGGCAGCTCCTACGGCGTAATTTAAACTTTGCTGCCCAAACGCAGGGAAATTAAAATGCTTTACTATGAAATAACAATACAATGCACGTTGGTCATATCAATAAAAAATCCAAAATTCTGTATGTTAACTCGGAACCAGTTGTCGTACAATCATTTTGTATTGTTTTATTCGACAGTGTTCCTTTAAGGGCAACTGAAATCAATTTAATCGTAGTTTTTTTAAAAATTGAATAAAACGCTCAAGTTTACATTATATATTACAATTTTTATTGAAATCGATAAATTGGTCTTTGCCATTTAATTTTTAAGGATAATTTCATGTAAATGTTGTTCACGGCTTCGTCTCAAAATGTCTATTCGAAAGGTCCAATTTTTCGTCACTTTTTCGAGCATTTCGCCCTGGTTTTCACGAATAACGCGTGTTATGATATCCTGTAAGGATTTAATAGTGTTCGGCTTGTCCACATAGACTAACAACTTGACATAACCCCACAAGAAATAATCAAGAGACGTTAAATCACGAAACCTTGGAGGCCAACTCACAGGGCCAAATCGAGAGATAAGCTGCTCACAAAATGCATCACTCAACATATCCATTGTTTCACGAGCAGTGTAGCATGTTGCACCGTCCTGATGAAACCACATGTCAACCAAGTTCAACTCAGCCAACTGGGGCGAAAAAAATCGCATATTATGGCTCGATATCGTTCGCCGTTGACGGTAACGTTTCTTCCACGGTCGCCTTTGAAGAAAAACGGACCGATGATGCCACCAGACCATAAACCACACCAGACTGTCGTTTTTCGGGATGCATCGGTAATTGATGTATGGCATGTGGCTGTCCATCACCACAAATGCGACAGTTTTGCTTGTTCACGTTTCCGTTCAGCAAGAAATGAGCCTCATCGCTGAACACAATTTTCGATAAAACAGCGGATTTTCATTGAGCTTTTGTAAGGCCCATTCACCAAAAATTGTGAATGGTAGGTCATTGTGTTGTGGTAGGTCATTCGTCATTCCTTGATGAAATGGCAGAGTATACTGTACACTTTTCACTTTGATAAATGACATTTGGACGCCATTACCAACCAGGACTGCCAACCTAAAAACTTAAATCTTAAAAAATCACTTTACTGCATCCTTGTCAGTGAGCAAACTAGCGCTAAAGTTCCTCCGCATTTTATAAAAATTATGTCCAATATTTTAATGATTCAAAGGGGCATAAATACTCCGTGAAGCAGAAAAAATTTCCGCCTCGTTCAAGCTCATCTCAGTATTTAGCTAGAACACCCATCACATTCGAAAATGAGCCGCTGCAAACTCTCTTTATTTTAGAATAGAACACCGCAAAATTACATAAAAGCACAAGCCATAGACATTCTTATAAAATACTAGCCGACCGCAAACGTTGCTTTGCCTTCAAATTTTAGCAGGAGCAGAAATAATTGCTTTTTAATTTGTGGTTTGTATAGGAGGTACCACTCCCCATTGTCCAATCCCGCCCATATTTGCAGCAGCACTTAAGATATGCACTTAAGATTTTTACCATGGAACAATACACGCCACGCGAGCGCTCTGAAATAGTTGAAATTTACATTCAACAGAAGAAGTCAATTGTGAAAACTCAACGTGCTTTTAAAATATTAAAAAATGTGAGAAGTGCGCCTTCTAAGAACACCATTAAGCGTTTATACGAAAAATTTTCGACTGGTGAGGCTCTTTCTAATCCGAAGAGGCCAAATAAAAGTCGACCAAGGCGATCGGCCGAGAATATCGCTGCCGTACGAGCCAGTGTTGAGAGGTCCCCAAGAACATCCCAAAAACGCCGTTCTCAGCAGTTGGGCATGGCTCGGTCCACTTTACAACGGATTATTCGCGTTGATTTGCATTTGTTCCCGTACAAAATTCAATTGACGCAAAGATTGTTGCCTGCGGACAAGCCTCGTCGATTGGAATGGGCCCAACGAGTCATCGAAATGGCCGATGATGACGAGCAATTTTGGAACAAAATTATCATGTCCGATGAAGCCCATTTCACATTGAATGAGACCGTAAATAAGCAAAATTGCCGTATTTACGCCACTGAAAATCCTCAGGAGATTCAAGAATTTCCTCTTCATGACGAAAAAGTCACAGTTTGGTGCGGCGTTAGTGCGAAAACGGTCATTGGGCCGTTTTTCTTCCAAAACGAAAATGGCCATGCTGTTACCATCAACCAGGAGCGTTATCGCGACATGATGACCAATTTTGTGATGCCAATTATTCGTCGAAAGCGTATGAGGCAGTTCTGGTTTCAACAAGACGGCGCTCCACCGCACACAAGTCGCATAACAATCGATTTTCTGAAGAATTTGTTTCCGGGCCGTTTGATGTCGAAAAGTGGTGATTTGGACTGGCCACCGCGTTCGCCCGATTTGACGCCCGCTGACTTCTTCTTGTGGGGACATTTGAAGTCAAAGGTTTACGTTAACAAGCCAAGGACCGTAGAAGAGCTCAAGGACAACATTCGTGAAGAAATAGCCGCTATTCCGGCCGAAATGTTGGCGAAAACGATGGAAAATGCTGCAAAAAGGGCACAATACGCCATCAACGCCAGAGGCGGCCATTTGAGAGATATCATATTCAAAAATTGATGTAAACAAATCTACTTGGAACAAATTAAATGAATAAGATTGCCAACCGCCAAATTTTTATTTTTTTCTTTGATTTTTTTTTTAAAAACATGGGTCCGTCGAATATGTGCAACCCTGTACACCAAACCTACGCACCAAATTTTGTTCAAACACCGTAAGCAGGAGCAGAAATAATTGATTTTTAACTTTTTGTTTGTATGGGAGGTACCACGCCCCTTTGTCCAATTGGACCGAATTGTAAATCTAAACCATCCCGGGCACCACCCAGACGCATATACAAAAATTTATGCAAAGCGGTCCAGCCGTTTAGGAGGAGTTCAATGACAACGCCCGTACAGTAGAATTATATATATAAAGATTTCACAGACACCGGCAATTGTTGTGCATTTAACTGACTAACCCAGTGACTGGCTTATTAAGAGCTGAATAGACAACACTTTATGAACATTTCTGGAGACGTCAAATAACATCGATTTGGAGCGAGGCTACTAACAAACGTATCGTTTAGTTATGTCAAGGAAATTAAATAACTTCTGGGGCGATGTTCGTTTTATGTTTTCTTCCCTAACGCGTGGAGAACACAAGTCTGCCATAATTTGTTTATTTCAAACAAATATAAAATATTTACAAAACTTTTCTCGACAAAAATGAGAAAATGTTTAATTTAAGAAATATTTATTTACAGAATTAATAGAGTCAAATGTAAGCAACATAAAATGCTAGAATGTATGGGAAATTGTAATAAATATGTGACAAAATCGCTATGTGTAACATTGCTGCAGTTATAGATTTCTCCTATGCTATCTTAAAAAATTCATACGAAAAGTATTGGAAATTGGAACTTAAAGTTGTATTTGATAATATTAATTTTACTCTCGCATTATGCATGGGAAAGGCATTCCAAATTTAGCATCTGTATCCTGTTGCTAAAAAGCACTCCTTATAATAATGGAGAAATTCAATGACAGCTATCTTAGGACGGCGGCATAAACCGGAAGCTGCTGTCGAATAGACAACATGCTTACTGCAAGAGTAAGTCCACTGAGACTGCCCTGCACGAATTGGTCGGATTCATCGAAGGTTCACTCACCGTCAAGGAGTATACTTTGGTAGCCTATCTAGATATAAAGGGTGGCGCATAAGTAACGTTAACGGCGACTATATTGAATGCGTTCTTGTGCATCATTTGATTTTAACTCGTGAACCAATTGCATCTTATATGGGAAAAGATGTAACATATATAAAATTCTTTACAAAGACCGCCTAGACATCCTCCTCAATACTTGCTTGCACTCGAGTTCGAGTTTTCCTCAATACTTGCTTGCACTTGAGCAATGGTCCACTCATTTCGAACTGCACAAGGTCTTCCAGCACGCGGAAGACCTCGCTGTCCAAAACGTTGAACCAATCGGTAAATTGTTGGAGCGCTAGGAGCATTTCGAACATGAAAGAAATTTCGATATGATCTATGTTTCTGAATAATCCAATACTGACTTTCAAAGTAAAATTGAACAACTTTGGTTCTTTGTTATATGCTGAGCCTTTCCATCATAAATTTCCCAAGTACTATTTAATTCTGTAAAGAGACGAAAAAAAAATACTTAAACAAAAAATGTTCCTCCTAGCGTTACTTATGCGCGTTTAAAAACATTTCTTCCGATACGACAGTAACAGCACTACCAACCCGGAAATAGACGTCTACGATCTTCTTATGAAAAGACGTATCAGGGCTAAATTACGGTCGCCGGACCTGAACAGATTTATCAGTAGGGGAATACCCCAAGGCGGTGTTATATACCCTCTACTATGGAACATCGCTCTGGACAGTATTCTGTTCTCTTTAGAGGAGCGTAGTGTCAAAGTTGTCGCATAAGCAGACGGTGTGGCAATAGCAGTTAGGGGGAAGCTTTTGGAGCAAAGAGCTCCAAACAAGGCGGAAATGTTTCTGTTCATCAAGAGGTACAAGATTCCACCTGTGGATTCTATCTCCCCGGGAGGTACTGAATTTCCTTTCGCGGACTATACAAAATACCTTAGTGTATTATTGGACAAGAAATTGAATTTCAAACTCAACATTTTGGATAGGGCAAAAAGGGCCACAGTGGCGCTATATGCGTGCAAGAGGGCAATAGGGAAACAATGGGGATTAAAGCCTCACATTGTTCACTGGTTCTGTACTGCAGTAGTAACACCGATACTGTAGTAGGGAGTTATCGTCTGGTGAAAGACTCTTCAGAAGTCTATATACAGCAGGATACTGAACTAGATCCAAAGAATGGCTAATCTGTGCATGACTGGTGCGCTCCGCACCACCCCATCCGATGCAATAAATATAATTTTGCATTTACTGCTATTGGACATAATTAGTATGCAGACTGCCGCAGCTACGGCGGTAAGACTAAGAGAGCTGTCACAGTGGTTATGGTCACAGTATGATCCTTAACTTGGTGCCTGACATAACAGGCACTAGCGACTACACTCTGGCTAAACCAGTGTTCGTAAAGAAGTACCATATACTTATACCAGATAGAGATACATGGAAATGTAAAACTCATGATACAAGACTGTATGTCGGCTTCTACACTGACGACTCAAAGTAAAATAAACAGGTTGGTTTCGGGGTCTACTTCAAAGACCTAGGGCTAAGCATAACAAAAAGGCTACCTGATCACTGTAGTGTTTATCATTCCGAAATTTTGGCAGTTAAGGAGGTATCAGAAAGTTTGAGATATAACGTTCTCACCACGGTGGGGATTAACATATTTTCTGACAGTCAAGCTGTCATTAAAATTTACAATTTGTATATTGAAGTCTACTAACAAGATTTTAATTGTAGCAATAATGTGAAAGAACAAACATATCCTTAGTAGACTAGAAAAAACAACTTTTAATCACGATTTTGTTCCATTCGCTTTTCTCAACATTATCGCCCTTTATTGCAATTCATTTGAAAGTTTGTAAGGTCTATTTTGTATTGTACTATTCAAATTTACCGTTCTTTGCATTATTAATTCCTTGTTTGCCGCTGAATTCTCTTCCATTCAGCTCTTCCTAACAGCGCAATAAACTAACTTGTCTTGCAATGTGAGTTCGTACACACATTATATTGACATAAGAAACTGCACACATTCCTTCTTTTTGTTGTTTTCCCAAAGAAACTGTTAAAAAGCGTTTGTTAAAAAAGATTCAAGATAGCAGTCGGCAGTTATCGTCTTACCAATCACCAAAGGAATGACACTCAGAATGAATGGAAATCCTTGCATTTATTACTAACTTTTGGTGCTTCAATGTGGTACAGTAAACATTTAATTTTTAAATTTTGTCAATCAAATAATGAATAAAGAAAGAATTACCTTCAGTTAAGTTTCGAGAAATCCTACGTGACCACATCCTCATGTATGCTCTTAAAAAAATGCCAATACTCTCTTCATCCAAATTCATTAGGCTGTAATTTTTAGTGCCAATTTTCGTTCTTTGACAATTTTGGGCCTTCACATAAATCGATATCTCACGAAGCTCGTTGCTCCAAGAAAAGAAATCATTTCGATACAAGACGACAGCAAATACGCTGTTTGACCTTCTCTAAATATTTTCTAGAAGTTGAACCTTCACTGAAACTATAAAAACTGATAAATCAAATCGCCTGTTTTAGGTTAGTAGAGCTCTCTACTCATGCTCTTTTTATGCCGTCTGACTTCTGCTTTGACTAAATTTCTGAAAATTAACATAACATATAAAAATACCACAAATACCATGACAAATAGCACATAATTTTATGATTTTGATTTAAAAATTATAATATGAACATGAATCCAAATAAATACACTTCTGTTCGTATCCCCGCAACTTGCACTATGCGATCTCTATGATAGCACAAAGGATTTGTCCCTTCACTGCCTTAAGGATGGTATAATTATTTACCAACCAATGAGGACTAATATTCGTACATAATAAATGTCGTATAATTTTTCCATATAAACTATTTGAAAGGATTGTGAAATCATTCGCTTATAAAGAGGTTGGCAGGAAATAGTTCGAAATATATGCAATGAATGAAATTCTGTTAAAAAATATATTTATTCTGTTATAAGTATATATATTACAAAATAACGCAAAAACAGTAATTTAATTATCCAGCAAAACAAATGGAAGTGATTTAACACAAACCATATTTTCACCACTACCTATAACCACTGCTACCAACGAAGCAGTTTTGACCAACTTCCAAAACCACAGTGGGGAAGTACTTGAAAAATACTATACATATTGGAATGAAGTACACCAAAAACAATTCTTTAAAGGATATAATATGCCCCGAAGACGATTATTTGTAAAGTCTACTTAAAGCAGCTCATTTTAAAGTTTTTGGAAAAAAATTTATTCACCCTCCTTTACACAAACACCATTAGGCTAAGTTTTGAACAACTTTCAAAACCACGGTGGTGAAGTACTTAAAAAATTGGTCGTATTTTCATTCACAAATCCTATCAATGAAAGAAATACATATTCAAATGAAGTACACCAAAAACTATTTTTTTAAAGGACATTATATTCCCCGAAGACGAAATTTTTATAGTCGACTTAAGGCAGCTTCTTTAAAAGTTTTTTGGAAAAAAATTCATTTACCCTCTTTTACATGATGATAAATAGACTAAGTTTGTCATATTTTTAGTAAAAATTAAAAATACGTACGCGGCCCCAAAACTAGCCGAATTAACGTAGGTCTCAGTCCAACCGATATTAAAGCCGATCTAGATTATACTCTGGGGGAGTCTGCTCCTTCGTTTACGACTCTAAAATATGGGGCAACAGAAATTAGACGTGGCAGTGCGTGCTGCCAAGAAGAAACATTTTAGTGGTCGACCAATCGACGTGTCCACGCCAGACACGGTTGAGAAAATTCACAAAATGCTATTGGAAAATAGTTGGCGGAATATGCGTGAACTAGCTCAAATGGCATTTCAAAAAGTGTTATGCATCGCATATTCAACGAAGATTTGAAGATGAAAAAGCTGGGTGCAAAATGGGTGCCGCGCTTGCTTTCGATAAAGCACTATCGTGAAGATGTTTCAAAAGAGAGTTTGACGACATTTCAGCCACAATAAAGCCGAATTTTGAAACCATGGATGAGACAGGGGTCCACTACTTTACGACTGAGACAAAGGAGCAGTCAAAGTAGTGACCTGCAATGGGAGAACTGATTCCAATGAAGGGAAAGACCGTTCCATCTGCAGGTAAGGTCATGGTGTTTTTTTTTTTTTTTTTTTTTTTTTTGATGCGTATGGAATTATTTATATTGATTATCTTCAGAAAGGAAAAAACCGCGAATATTACGCTAATTTACTGTGACCGTTTTGGTGATGAAATTATCGAAAAAGGACTCATTTTAGTGAAAAACAAAGTGTTGTTTCATCAAGTTCGAATTGCTTTTTCACGCACCATATTCACCACGTTCAGATCCCTCAGACCGTTTGCCAAACCAAACTTGATGGCAGTTGATTTATTTTGAGAAGCTTGACAGTTCTTTCTATAAGTGGGGTATAGAAGGTATTGAATATCGCTGGAAAAAGTGTATCGAGCTAAAAGGAGATTATGTTGAAAAATAGATATATGTCTTCTTTGTTAGGTCAGCTAGTTTTGGGATCGTAACACAACGAAAAAGCTGCTCGGGGAAAACCACTGTGGATTCAGATCCGGTAGACCTGGAATGGATCAAGTATTTGTACCAAATCAAAATCTCGAAAAGTGTTATATACACATACTATTTGTTGATTTCAAACAGGCGTTTGATATTATAAACCGATCTAAGATTCCCAAAGTGTTTGTTTTACTTAGCTTGACCCATGTAACAATGGCGATACTCAACAATATGAAAGAGGAAGCTGCATTACAGCAGCATAGTGAGCAATTCGACATTAACACAAAAATAAGGCAAGGGGACAGTTTGTTCACCGTTCTGTTTAATCTACGCCTGCACTATGCTATTGAAAATCACACAGGATCTGGAAATATGTTCAATCGGTCAGGATTGACAATCGACTACGATAGTTTCAACTCGAAGCAGGCCATATCTAGAAGAGCTATTTACGAATATACAAACAGTGGCAAAAGAGGTCGGGTTAGTGGTAAATCAATCAAAATCCAAATCTATGATACTGTCTAGAAACGCTAAAAAAAAAGACCATGTGATGCCAATATAGGCGACTATCATTGTGAAGTAGTACTGATGAGCAACGATAACAGCGCAAGGGATTGTTTATAAGATCAAATTTCATCAGCGGACAAATCCTACTTTTGTACATAATAAAGTATTCAAGACAAACATTTAATCAATAATCTGCAAGCTAAGAACTTACAATAGCATTAAAAGGCCCATACTTACTTATGGATCCAGAAGTTTAGTTCATGACGAATTCTGAGGAAGAGTCACTTAGAATTTTCAAACGAAAAATTCTTATATGAACATTTAAACCAAGAAGAAATGAAAGAGGCGATTACATGCTGAAGAATAATGCAGAGCCGTAATAACCTAATCATGGCGAGAATGTTCTAAACCACATTAAATCATAAAGACTTAGGTGGATAGACCTAAGATCATAGGCTAAACGTTAATAGAAGTTGGTCATGTGATGTCAATATAGGCGACTATCATTTCGAAGTAGTAGACAAGTTTAAGCTCTTGGGCTTACAGATAAGCAACGATAACAGCGCAAAGGAATGAATATAAGATCGAATTTTATCAGTAGACAAATCCTACTTTGTACATAATAAACTATTCAAGACAAAACCTTTACAATACTCTTATAAGGCCCATAGTTGCTAATGAATCAGAAATTTGATCCATGACAAATTCTGAGAAACTCAGAATTTTCGAAAGAAAAGTTCTTAGACGAATATTTGGTCCAAGAAGAAATGAAAGAGGCGATTACATTCTGAGGAACAATGCAGAACTGTAGCAACTGAATCATGGCGAAAATGTTGTAGAACATATCATAGCACAAAAACTTAGGTGAATAGACCATGCACTACTGGTGGATCAGAACCAGTCACAAATGCTTGTTCTTGTCTGCACCCCACAAATTTCAAGGAATAAAGATCGCCTGAATAAAGATCGACGATGATATGCGAGCAATGGGAGTAAGGAATTGGGGAACTCTTACTGCAAATAAAAATAATTGGAAGAGAGTTGTGGAGGAAGCCAAAACGCACCCCGGGTTTTAGAGGTGAATGGTGAATGGGTTCAACAGAATCGCCAGTTATGGCGAAGGGCAGGGACAATTTTATTAGCCTTTAAATTTTATGGCAACCAAACCCAAGGTTTTGAAGAAATATATTACTGACCTATTTTATATCATGAAGAAAACAAATAATCTTGCACACTTAAGCTACTAAAATGGTATCAAAAACAAAATTAATTTACCATCAAGCTTTACTTGGACACAATAATTATTAGACAAAAGAATTAAACGAAAATGGAAATAGAACGGTACAAGGATAGAGCAGAAGACCGAAAATTCTATCAAAAGATAAGAAGTACAGGGTATGGAACAGGGCTCCCCACCTATAAGGACAGCGAGGGAACTCTGGTCATAGATATGCGACTATAGAGAGAGCATTTTTATAAGCTTTTAGTTCTCAATGGCAGCACGAGTGGGGAAATCATCCCAATTATCGACAATGCCATAAAATGTCCATCTCCGAGCCAAACAGAGGTCAGAACAGAAGTATTGGGGCTTAAGAACAACAAAACTGCTGGCACTGATGACAAGCCATAAGAACTGTTTAAAACTGGTGGCGATGAGCTGATAAGCAGGCTGCATCAGCTCCTAAATACGATCTGGCTCGAGGAAAACATATCCAATGATTGGAACTAGAGTGTACTGTGCCCCGTGTTTAAAAAAGGCGATCTAAGTGTTTGTAAAAACTATCGCGCTATCAGTCTTTTGCCCATTGCTTATAAGGTCTTGTCGAGTGTGATAAGTGAAAGACTAAAGCCGATTCGAACTGATCTGATTGGTCCATATCAGTGCAGCTTTAGACCTGGTAAATCAACCAGACCAGTTATTCACAATATGACACATTCTAGAGAAGGCCCAAGAAAAACAGATCGACACGAAAAATCTTTTCGTTAATTATAAAGCTGCCTTCGTTAGCCCGATACGTCAAAAACCGTATTAATCCATGTCTGAGTTTGGAATTCCTACGAAGCTTATACGTCATCCTAGCTGACTGACACGAAGTCTCCCGTGAAGGTAGACAAAGATCTAGGCGAGACTTTTTACACCAAACCAAGATTTAGGCATGGCGACAGTTTATCGTGCGACCTCTCCAATATACTGTTGGAGATGATTATGAGGAAAGCTGCAGTTAACATGACTGGTACCATCTTTAATAAAAGCCATCTGTTACTCGCATATGCAGATGACATAGACATTATTGGGCGAAAACTGCGAGATGTTACTGCAGCTCTCTCAAGCATCGAGAAGGAAGCAGCGAAAATGGGTGTAGTGGCGAACGAGGACAAAACAAAGTTATTGGTTTCAACGAACAAAGAGTCTAGTCATTTGGGACGCCGTGTGAACGTTGACATCTGTAATCTTGAAGTGGTGAAAGAATTCATTTCCCTCGGTTCCGCTGTAAACAAAACGAATGATGTCAGCATGGAGATAAAGAGGAGAGTTTTGCTTGCTAACAGATGTTATTATGGGCTAAGCAAGCGATTCAGTGATAAAGCCCTCTTTCGACAAACAAAAATCCGACTATACCAGACGTTGGTTATACCTGTCTTGCTACATGGCGCAGAATTTTGGATTATAACGCAAGCGGATGAATTAGTACTGGCAGTTTTCGAGATGAAAATACTCCGGAAAATATATGGAGAGAGAGAGAGAGAGAGAGCTGTATGAGCTATATGCCGAAATCGACGTGGTTAAACGCATTAATAAACAGCGATTGCGTTGGCTGGATCAAATGCTCCGGCATGGAAAGTTTTCGACAACGAACTCGATGGACGGCGCAGAAGAGAGCGACCAAAACTCCGTTGGAAGGACCAGGCTTTTGAAATACTATCGAAATTTGGTGTAACAAATTGGAGGAGAAGCGCAGGAGATCGAAGTGCTTGGAATTATTTTCTACGGGCGGCGTATAATAGATAAGTATGTCTATTCCAGTCGCCACCTAAGAAGAAGAACCAACTGGAACTAAACTGGTGCCAAAAAGAAACTGATTTAGAAAGACTCATCAATTTCCATTCATTACAACCTAGACGGATTGTTTTTAATGCTATGACCAATTTCATTAAAAAAAATTACTAAATTCCTCTTTGTTATGTTATTGTTAACTTATAAGAAGAACCGAAATGCCACTTTCAAAAATTGTCTTTTCTAAGATCTCGAAAACTTGAGCAGACCTGGAAAACGAATATATTTTTGTAGCAATTATGACTTTATTATTGATTCGTTAGTGGGATGGGTATGAAAATTAATCTAACTGGTAGAAAATTATCCAATTAAATGGATGAAAGTGAAATTTCTAGCAACTTTATGCAATTAGTTGTTTATTTCTATATTTTGGTTAACAATTAATGGAAAACTCGATATTTTACACCACATCATGTAGTCTCAAATTAAAAAGGTTTAAAAATTTAAGAAGTGTTGGAAATATCAAACACATGGAAAATAACAAATGTCTAGAATTAACGAACATTGGTTGAATCCTATTAAGCAATTACACTATTCTGAGGCCTTTATGCCAATTTAAAGTTATTTTAAATACTATTTTATTAAGCCATCCCCGACCGCCTCCTAAGTCTGTCTATCTCTCTCTATTTATCCCTGTCTCTCGTTCGCTCTCTGTCACTATCCGTCGTCCTCGGTTCAAATATGTCTCCTCTTTTGTTCAATATTTATCATTCTTGTGTCCACAAGTGCATATGTGTACGTTTATCTATAAGAATTTGTATCTCTTTGTGAGTGTCCTTCTGTGCCTGTTTGTGCGTGTGTACTTTGTGTAAATTGACGCCTTTTTCTGATCCATAAACTGTGATACTTTACAGAGATTCGCAACAAGACGCTGCTACTCAACATGTTCTCTGCATGGCATCCAACATGTACGCCACAACTCTTGTGAACAAACCTACATTTAGTAGCGCTATGAAAGTATAAACAACCATTCCCCAAAGACAGCGGCGATGATGGCGTCGTCCTCCCGCAGCATTCAACATGGACTCAAGACCGATGGATCCACAAAGGATATCACGTTATTACTACTAAACAATGTTAAAATTATGATGGAGTACTGGTTGTCCAATTCCTATTCTTCGATGTAATAACGAAGCAAAACCTATAGATGACTGATTCTCAAGGGTTTGTCGAACCCCTGAGGATGCTATCTGGTGCAGGACAATGCTCACGAAAGAACACTTGAGCTTACGTATAGACACCGCCACAGAGTCCGATTGACTGAAAGCGAATAACTCAAAACAACCGCCATAGCAAAGGCAACTTTACGCGTTGCGATGCAAGTACACACTTTGGACTCCCACTTGTTTCTTTCTGAGGACGCAACGGGGATGGCGAAATATTTATGCAATTTTTTATTAAAATTGTAAAGCAACGTTATTATTATCATTTCCCCAACAAACTGAAAGTCTTGTAAATTGTACGGATACTGAGGATGCAGATGCCGGGGATGCAGAGCAATGATGATGATGTTGCAACAACGTTTGAATTGGGGGAACGGCAGCATTATAACCAAACATTAAGAAGATTATAAAGTTTCCTTCCATGCAGTTCGATGCTGATATTGTTCTACTACTTCCACTTTTGGTTTGGCATTAATGTTCTCCTTTACTTACGTTCGTTTGCACTAACATGGAAGATTTGTTTTGCAACTATGGTGAGAACCCGACGATATTGTGCTTTCCTCTGCATTTTCAACATTTTCTAAAGTTGTCAGACAAAGAAGTTTTTAACCAAAACTCAAACAACAATAAAAATACAAATCCAATACCAAATTCTTTTTGTAACAGCAAAAGAAAATATTTGAAATTCACTGATTCTTCTTTCGCTTTGATTGTTCATCTTGATGCTCTTGTATAGGATGAGGTATGTACAGACCCCGTCGAGTGGATTCCTACTTATAAGTAGTATGCAATTGCACACCTGCACTTGAATCACGGATGTTATCTATGTTTGCCGATGTATTTCATTTCGTGTAATACTCAAACATTACACAGCCTGTTGTTGTTTGACATGACGAAATCAATACACACAAACACCCACACAAAGTAGTTGTTATATCTGGATGGAAATCATAGTGAAACGATTCACTCTCACCAACATCACTCGTTGCAAATGAATGAGTTTCGTGAGCACTCGCTGTTTACTGGATACACTTGTACATCGCTGTATGTCCGATTCTTGCCATTGTTCTCTCTCTCATTCAATCGACGTTACATATCTCACATGTTGTTGGTTGTTGTTGTTACCGTTATTTACACTCAATTATGATTTTCGTGTTGTTTTGATTGTTCGCATCGCTTGTTACCACTGTGTTAATGTCCTAGCGTGCTAAGTTTCCATGTATCGCCTACGGAGATTGAAAAGTCTACTATTGTTGTATACGAGATGTGTCCCAAAAACAAGGTAAATTTTCAAATTTCGTGGGCTACGTACATTCGACTTTCGGTTATTATTTTTTTTTATGTTGGTACACTCGTCTCGAAGATAGGTTGACGGTTTAATCCATACAGCATGTTTAGTTTGTTTGTGACAGGCATAAATAAGAAAAGTGTTTTGGGTGTTCGGCGATTCGGTTTTTATCTCCTCAATCATCGCAAAACGCCGTTCTTTCATGGATCTTTTCAATTTTGGGCACAGAAAATAGTTGCTGGGGACTAAATCTGATGAATACGGTGGCTGAGGCATGATAACAGTGTTGTTTATGGTCAAATAATCTCTCACAAGCAAAGATGAGTGAGCAGGTGCATTATCATGATGCAAAAGCCATGCATTTTTTTCACAATTCCGGGCGTTTTTTTCGTATTGCTTCACGCAAACGGCGCATAATTTCAAGGTAATACTCCTTATTTACCGATCGATCTTGTGGTAAGAACTCCTGATGCACTACGCCATGGCAATCGAAGAAAACAGCGAGTAAAACCTAGGCATTTGGAACGATTTGGCATTGGTGTCGATGTCATAACCATATACCCATGATTCGTCCCCAGTTATAACCCTTCTAAGCAAATCTGGATCATCGTTGACGGCATTCAACAATTCCTGAGCGATGCTCATGCGATGTTGTTTTTGGTCAAAATTGAGCGATTTTGGAACGAACTTCGCTGCCACACGCTTTATGCCCAAAATTTTCGAAAAGATTGCATGACATGAGCCGACCGATATGCCGACATCCTCAGCAACTTCTCTACTTGTGATTCGACGATTCTCCATAATAATTTTTTTCATTTTCTTAAACTTTTCATCGGTTGTTGATGTGCTGGGGCGTCCAGAGCGAACGTCGTCATTCACATCTTCTCGACCTTCTGTGAAAAGCTTGTACCACTTGTAAACACTTTTTTTGACTCAGAGTACTCTCATCGTATGCCATTGTCAACATTTCAAATGTTTATGAGTACTTGATTCCATTTTTTACACAAGATTTGATGCAACTTCTTCGATCCAGTTTTTCGATAGCAGAAAATCGCCGAACACGCAAAACACTTTTCTTACAAAGAAACTTAACATACTATATAAATAAAACCGTCAACATATCTTCGATTCGAGTGTACCAACATAAAAAAAAATAATAATCGAAAGTACGTAGCCCGCGAAATTTAAAAATTCGCCTTATTTTTTTAAACACAACTCGTACTACGAAATGGTTCTTGTTTTTATAAATATTTAGATCCATATCCGTAATAATTTTTTGAAGGAACCTCTAATAACTGTTTTGAATACAGTCCTTAAATTATAATTTAAACACATTTATAAATGTAGAATTAACTAGTTCGTACAAAGACAAGTCTCTCGCATTACTCTGTTAATCTGGAGTTAACCTGAATACAAGTACAGGGTTATCCAGTATTCGGTTTCAAGTAAAATTAAATAATACACACATTAAACTATAGTTTTGATGAAACTTTTATTTCAATACTAGCTGACCCGGCAAACGTTGTTTTGCCTTCAAAATGTTAATGTGGTAAAAAAAATTAATTGCAAAAATCTCATCTCCAACGCCATCTATCACTTCAAATAAAACCTTTTAAACCTTCCGGAATACTCTACCAATAATTTAAGAACAAAATGAGCCAAATCGCTCCAACCGTTCTCGAGCTTTAGCGAGACTAACGCACAGCAATTGATTTTTATATATATAGATAATACTTGCACCTTGCCATTATGTACGAAATAAATTGTCATTATAATGACCGCCTCTGGATTAGTTGCAGCAGTGGATCCTTTTGAGGTAGTTTTCAAGAAAATATGGCCCAATCAGCCACTTGGCAATGGTTTTTCCACAATCGCTTCTGGGTTCTTCGAGTTCCATAAGTGACAATTTTGCCTTTTGACGTAATCGCCAAATGAAAAATGAGTTTCATCGCTCAAGAAAATTTTGTTCGATAGAAAGCCAACGTTTGAATCACCACATTTGTAGTGAGTTTTAACTATGTTTACGCCTTCTTCGGTTGTTAAACAATCCATATTCGTAAATGGCAAACCTTTTGCTAAATAAATAACACTTGAAATGACAAGTATTTAACAGCCGATAGCCTTGCCAGACCGTCAGTTTTAGAACCACTAAACTCTATGTATAAAATATTACACAATTTGAGGGTAATACGCCTGCCAAATTTCATGGGCGTTGAAGAGATTTTAGGAAAAGCATTTGCAGTCAGTTTTGCTGAGGGATACCTGAGAAAGTGAATACCGTACTTTATTTTCAGTGTGATTTACAGTCTTGCTAAATCGGCGGTTCTAAAACCATAAAATGCATAACTCTATATATAAAATATTACACAATTTGAGGATAATGCGTCTGCCAAACTTCACGGACAGAAGAAGAGATTTTAAGTAGTAGAAGTATTCTCAGTAAGATTTGCTGAGGGATACCTGAGAAAGTCAATAACGTATTTTCAGTATGCTTTACAGCTTATCAGCTTATGCATTTTTTCAAAGATTTCCAACTTCATAATGTGCAGTGACATCTGGAAATCTTGTTAGGTTCGTGTGGTACAAACTATAGCCTGTGTAGCCATCAGTGTGATCCTTGCTTTTAAAATTTCGAAAAATTTAGCTCTCACCCCAAGTTTTATTGATATCCTCCAAAAAGTCAAATGTACTCGATTTAAAAGCTAAAAGGCATGCCTTAAGCGCCCTAAAAGTTTGTAGATCAGCCCTCAATGGTGATTTATAGCGAAAATAAATAGAAGCATGTATACATATGTACATAAGAAAGTAAATAAATACATAAGAAAGTAACAAATAAAGAAATAAAAAACATAAGAAAGTAAAAAAAAATAACACTCATTTAGCTCGATACACTTTTTCCAACGATATTCAATATCTTCTATACCATGTTCATAGGACGAATTTTTGACCTCCTTTAAACAGCCATCAACCGCGGATCCCAACTCTTCATTGTTGACAAATCTTTTACCTTTGACCGCTGAGCCATTTTTTAACTATGGAAATAGAAAATAGTCCGAAGGACCTAAATCTGACGAATAAGCTGCGTGCTGAAGCAATTCAAACTTTAATTCATTACTTTTGGTCACCGCAATAGTGGATGTGTGAAGTGGAGCATTGTCTTGATGAAACAACACTTTCCTTTTCGCCAAATGTGCCTTTTTCCATAATTTCATCACCTAAATGCTGCAATAAATTATCATAATATTTGCCGTTGATGGTTTTACCTTACAGAAGATAATCAATGAAAATAATCTCATGTGCATCCAAAAAGAACAGACGCCATGACCTTGCCCGCATTTGGAATCGTCTTCATGTTCTTAGGACACGATTTTCCCATTTCATTGCTTTGACTGTTCTTTTGTCTCAGGCGTGAAGTGGAGTTAAAAATTCTTACTATAAACATGGTATAGAAGATATTGTAAATCGTTGGAAAAAGTGTATCGAACTAAATGAGCCCATGTTTCATTCATGGTTATAAATCGACAAAAAAAATCGGATTTATTACGTTAAAATATCGTCAAAATACTCTACACGATTCTCCCATTTCAGTTCATTGCTTTGACTGTTTCTTTGTCTCAGATGTGAGCAGCTATGTGAGGTGTATGGTGGACTAATGTCTCATCCGTGGTTATAAATCGATGCAAAAATTCGGTTTTGTTACGGTGAAACGTCGCCAAACATTCTGTTGAGACATCTTCACGGTGCTGTTTTTGCTCTATTGAAAGTAAGCAGGGCACCCATCTTGAGCATAGCTCTCTCACCTTTAAATCTTCGGCCAATATACGATGCATGACACATTTTGAAATGCCTATTATTTCAGCTAGCTCACGCACCTTCAGCCGATCGTCGACGTCGACATTTTGTAGATTTTCTTAACCTTGTCTGCCGTGGATACCTCAATTGGTCGACCACTATGGTGTTCGTCTTGGCAGCATATACGCCCACGTTTAAACTGTGCTATCCAATATTTTATGGGCGTAAATGAAGGAGCAAATTCCCCCAGAGTAGAATCTAACTCGGCTTTAATATTGGTTGAACTGAGACATTTAAATGGAACCAACTGTTTCCAGTTTACAAGTTCACAGAGATCTTTTGCTTTTAATGGCTTAAATAAAAACACTAAACAACGTGGTGCCTTAAAACTTAAAACATATGTTTTATAAGGTTGCCACTTTTCACCAAAACAATTTTTTTCAAACTACTAACACCGTCTATATCTATATGTAGGAAAGTTTTGGGACCTCTTTGGAACATAACGCTTAATGCATAGCACAATACTCCCCATGTATGCAAACGATTACTGCATGGTTCGATAAAATGACCGAAATGTGTCCAGCCACTTTATGCTCCTTTAATTCAATTCGTCACATTGTTAAAGCTGTGGGCGTGGTGTGTTCAACATACCTTAGTGTGAAACTTTTCTAATAACATCCTGCGAAGTCGTTGAGCCAAGGCCATATTTCATAATTCATATGAAGCCGTCGAATGTTCGCAATGTAGCAAAATAATTTAAGTCCTTTGGTCGAGATAATCCTTTCGGAACTAGAGTTTATATTTAATATTATAACGAAATAAAAGCTTTTATATGAAGTTGTTGAGGGAAATAAAATTTAAATATGGATCTACATAAAATCTAAATCATTTTCATATTCTTTCTTCAATTTCATGCATGTGTGGTAACGTCTTTCGCACGTAGAACAATTTGGCTGGTACTTCGGAATAGCATTAATTAGAATTGCTAATTGTTGTATTAAATTTACTGTCCTGGAACAAGGAAGGGGTTAAGACATCCGCATTTCATTAATTACAGGAGTATTATAAGGACATCATTTGGTTCACATCAGGCACCGTCTTCTAGCCCATTTGATTAGTCAATATGTTCCATACATTTTAGAGATATCGCTCTGCAGGGTCCGATACTTAAAAAAACCTTTACGTGGTTTATCACAAGTTTAATGACATTAAAATCCGACACTGGGTAATTAATTTAATTCAGCTCTAACATTATGAATATGAACTTGTACATAATTTGCCACATGAATGGCGACGTCCACCCCATATTCTTGATTCATTACTATGAGTATATTTCAAATCACGAAACTGTAACAGTTGATTACACTTAAGTGCTCCCCTGTTCAATATCATCTAGCACCTATTACTGTAATTTACCCTCAAACTATCGATCTTCATTGATTGGTATTTATATATGTAGATGGCTAAGAAGGTATCATCTTGACATTAGATAATTTTCATATTCACGCGTACAAACGCGCACACACATTCACACGTACACCTACACACACGTGCACACACAATAAATAACAATAAATGAAGTGTATTCGTTGGTTGGAGCCACCACCATAATCAATAGCTGTGAAGTTGGCTCAAGACTGAAGGTTGATTTGATGAACTTTCCTTTGTTGCTTCATCTTGGCCTTTGGCTCTGGACCAATGTTTCAATAGGATACTTGATAGGGAATGTATTGTGTGAGTATGTTGCATAAGTATGATTTGAGAATGCGAATGTAGTTGTGTGAATGTCATTGAAAATTTGTATGAATGTACTCGTATTTCCTCATCACCGTATGCAGGATATTTGCTGATGTGGTAATCTTATTTCCTTCCCCCTTCCCCTAGTTTGGTTAAGAGTTTGTTTGTCCACCCTTTTTGATAAATTGTTGTTTTCTGATTGAATTTCCACAGATTTTTGCAAGTTTCGTGGGAGTTTTTTTTTTTTGCATTGTCATTTTACTTATAGGTTACAAGCACATAATTGGCAAAAACAGCCACACGGAGTATACTCGTATATAGATAACTAAAAACTTGAAATCATTTAATTTTCTGCCTGGAGAGAGCTCGTCAATGTGCAGTGGGTAAAATGCGTATCTTTTGCAAAGTTGTTTGGCTCATATGACAAGGTCAAACATATAATTCCTATAATTTTCAAGTAGATAAGAATTAAGCTATGTCCAATTAGCATCTCAACGAACAAAACACCAAATCAAAATACACACATCTGTCGAATGAGAAATGAGCAAGCCAACCCCTATTAAAATATTATCGCATGTTAATTGATTGATATATAAATGTTATATCTACATCATTTCCAATTTAAATTCGAAGAATTCTAATTAAAATTCAAAACTTGTATTTCAAATTGGAAACACATCAATTGAAAATCGAAATTTCTATTTGAAATTAAAAAGACATCAATTGAAAATCAAAATTTCCATTTGAAATTCAAAAGACATCAATTGAAAATCTAAATTTCCATTTGAAGTTCA
>JAHXMU010000433.1:197012-211727 GCA_019455685.1 Philornis downsi
TGTAGATTGAATTTGAATTATTGGCTGCATGATGGCCAACCGCACACCAGACGTTCGCTGCTGCTCCCTCACAAAAGTAATTTGGCAATATTTTCACACGTTATCCTGGCTTGTGTACAAATGATATAAATGACCACTCATTGCTGTGTGGCTTTGTGTTCTTTCCTTTTATTTATTTTGCTTGTAATGCTTTGTAAAACTTTTTCGTTTACCTGCTATACTTGGAAGGGCAAGTCATATATTATGCCGTTTAAACGATTGAAATGGCCACTTTGATTTCCAAGCAATACGCTTTGATTGCGATTACTGCCGCCTGTTCATATCGTTTGCTTTGTTGTAAATTAACTTAATTACTTTGATGTGCGCGTTTAAGTGGATTTTAAGGGATTGTCTAAGTAAGATTAAAACCAAATTTCACTGTTTACTGCCAAATTAACACTACAACTACTAGAGCATAACACAGTTTATATTTACTTTAGACTTTAATATACTTATGTACATTATACAAATGAAAAACGACTACCCACCACTCCAAAAATTATTATATATATATCTACTGTAGCCCTTGGCCCATTCGCCCAGTGACTCACTAGCCTTCGCTCATATAGAGTTGAGCCACACAAGCTATTGAGCGGCCCAGTTACTAAACACAAAACACACTCACCAAATGCAGAACTCACCGAAATGTAGAACACGGCAAACTGAACCAACAAAACACAACATCCCTGTATTAACCTGCTTACCTACTCGCCCGCTCGCCTACACTCGAATACGGTAAATCATTTTGGTTTAAGCTAAGTTGAAAGCAAATTAGTGAACTGATTTCGTGTCTGTGTCTATAAATATGAAAATGCTTTTTCGTATATCTCTTGGCTTGTTGTACATTTTGAAAGCTTAACATTTATTATCTAAATAGGGAAAACGAAAAGAATGGGAAGGAAACCCTAACCGTTTTATAAAATCATGAACATCATTCGGCAGGCTGTTCATACTCGTAGTTGCCCAGTTTGCTTTACATTTTTATGTTTTCATTTTGTCCGGCTTTACGAATTTTTCAACAGAATAAACTGATAAATGTGAAAGGTTCTTAAAGTCAATGTTATTTTTGCATAATTTTTTCCCACGACATTACATTTTATCATCATTCTCTCGTATTTTGTTGCAAGAGAAAAAGGTGGGAGGACGTATCTACACTTGACACGCTTCAGTGATTGACTATCCCACGCCCACCAGATATGAGCTGATTCGGCCCACGCATAATTACTGCTTTTATTTTTATTTTTACATCTTTTCTGTTAAATGGCAATGTCGTTAATGAAAGCAAACAGGATGAGATACGGAAGAGAATTGATGGAACGAATAGGTTATTAATAAATATTTAAATGTTTAACAACGCGCGAACTGTAAAGGAATGAAGGACGAATAGATGTTCGCACTTTGAACTTTTTTCTTCTATAAATACATATATGTAGATGGTGACTTTAATTTAATTTCTTATTTACAATTCAATACTTTTCATTCTGAGAAAATATCAGATTAAAGAAATCCATGAAAAACACTGAAACTTTCCGATGGCGAGCTTTTTTGCAACCAGCTCAACGCCACTAATTTTATCAACTGAAACCAGTCAGAAATAGTAGCAGGTTCATTGGCTAATAACGGCTTGAAATAAAGGCGATTATGTGGAGAACGACAACTGTTTATTTACTTGCATACACGTAGGCACGTTTTAGGCATAATCGCCTTTATTTCAAGCCGTTATCAGCCAATGAATCATTTCTAGCTGGTTTCAGCTGATAAAATTTGCGGCGTTGAGCTGATTACAAAATAGCAT
This sequence comes from Philornis downsi, assembly GCA_019455685.1. Lineage (NCBI taxonomy): Eukaryota > Metazoa > Arthropoda > Insecta > Diptera > Muscidae > Philornis > Philornis downsi. The sequence continues at coordinate 198,847 of JAHXMU010000433.1, forward strand.
ACTCGAAAGTACTACTAAAGTTACAAGGACGGTCCCAAAACTAATTTCGTTAAATACCATGTACACCATATGGATCAGAGTTTCAAGCTGACCATGAAAAAACGGCAACTCTCCGACACCGATCTATTTTGCAATCACCTCAACGCCGCCAATTTTATCAGTTGAAACCAGCTGGAAATAGCAGTAGATTCATTGGCTGAAATAAAGGCGATTATGCGGAGAACGACAATTGTTTACTTGCTTGCATATACGTAGGCACATTTTAGGCACTTTACATACTTGAAAGTACCACTAAAGTGTACAATGACGGTACCAAAACTAACTCCGTTCAAGAACATGTACACTATACTGGTCAAAGTTTCAAGCCGACCATAAAAAAACGACAACTCTCCGATGTCGAGCTATTTTGCAATCACCTCAACGCCGCCAATTTTGTCGACTGCAACCGTTCAGTATCAGTTGACATCAGTTTGAAATAAAAGCGGTTATATGGAAAATGAATTTTTTTTTTTACCATTTCATAGACGTTTTTTGTAGGACGCTTTACATAGTGTAAAGTACCAGTAAAGTGTACAAGGGTGGTCCCAAAACTGGCCGACCTGACATATAGATGGTGACAGTAGTTTGATAAAAATTGTTATGGTGAAAAGTGCCAACCTTATAAATAAATGTTTTAAGTTTCAAGGCGCCACATTGTTTAGTATTTTTATTTGAGCCTTTAAACGTAAACGAACTCATTGAGTTTGTAAACATAGAAAAAATTCAATATTTCCGTTTAAAGCCTCTCAGTCCAACCAATAACCGATCAAAACTCTAACCTTGAGGAGTCGGCTCCCTCGTTTACGACTGCAAAATATTAGGCAGCAGAGTTTAAACGAGGTCGTACATACACCGTAGTGGCCGACTAATTGAAATGTGCACGCCAGGCACAAATAAGAAAATCCACAAAATGGTAATGGATGATCGTCGATGATCGGCTAAAGGTGCGTCAGCTATCTATAGTGATAAGCATTTTAGAAAATGCTATACGTAGTACACTCGTATTGCTGTGTGCAAGATGGGTGCCGCGCTTGCTTTCAATAGAGCAAAAACAGCGTCGTGAGGATGTTCCAGGGTAGTGTTTGGCAATATTTCAGCACAATATAGCCGTATTTTTGGGTCAAATTATAACCATGGATGAGGCATGAAACAAAAGAACAGTCAAAGCAATGGACTGGAATGAGAGAATCGTGTAGAGTCTTTTGGCGATATTTCAGCGCAATAAAGGCAAATTTTTGTGTCGATTTATAACCATGAATCCGACATGGCTCCACCACTTCACGCCTGAGACAAAAGAACAGTCAAAGCAATGGCCTGGAATGGTAGAAATGTGTGCAAAGAAGGTGAAGACAGTTCCAACTGCAGACAAGATCCTGGCGTTTGTTTTTGGTATGCTCGCATGCGCATTTTTTTCATAAATTATCTTCAGAAAGAAAAAATCATCAACAGCGAATATAATGCTAATTTATTGCAGCGTTTAGGTAATAAAATTATGGAAAAAAGCCCGCATTTAGCGAAAAAGAAAGTGTTGTTTCATCAAGACGATGCACCACTTCACGCATCCACTATTGTGACGGCCAAAACTAATGAATTAAAGTTAGAGTTGCGCTAGAATTAGCTCTCTCGGACTATTTTCTATTTCCAAGCTTGAAAGAAAGGCTCGGTGGTAAAAGATTTTCCAACAATGAGGAGATGGATCTGCGGTTGATGGCTATTTTAAGGACTTTGACAGTTTTTACTACAGCAGAGTATAAAAACACTGAAAAAAGTGTATCGAACTAAAAGGAGACTATGTTGAAAAATAAAGAATATTTTTCCTAACTTTTTTGTGTATTTTTTGTTAGGCTAGTTTTGGGGCTGCCCTATTATCTTAGCAATTGGTTCACATACGGAAAAGTGTACTCATATTGAAAAATGTTTTCAAAGATTCTCTCCGTACAGAAAAATACCTTCATAGACATTTTTCATATAGAAAAATGCCTTCGTGGACACTTTTTATATTGAAAAATGTTTTCACATAAATTTCTTACATAGGAATGTCGTACTTTTCGTACACATAAAATACAATTTTAGAATTATTGAAAGAATATAATTGCAATTTTTTTAATTTTGCAATTTGTTTACGGCGAAAAATATTAGTAGGATAATAAAATATGGACTGTATATGAAAATTTCGAAAAATAAGTAAGTATTCAACTTAAGAATTTTCAAAAAGTAAATTGAAATAAAACTTTATGGAATATAATTTAACCTTTTGTATGTTATTATTGTAAAGTGTATAAATTAAAATTAAATTTCTAAAAATATTATGATTTGCAAAAGTTGCATCAGATTTTTTCAAATTATTAATTTGTTGAGTATAAATTACGTAGCGTGAGTTATTAGAAAAAAATAATTCGATTAGATATACTCGTGAACATGACTCTGTAGGTTCGAATAATAACATCCTCCGAACCTCCAAATATTATATGCTGCGAAACATATACATAAAACGCTTAATAATCTGCAAGTTTGTGTAGTATGGGATCACCTATTTTTCGTTTTCAAATAAAGTTAAATAAAACATACGTAAAGTTCTGATTTCCATCGAACTTATAAAGGGTGTCCCAACAAGAACGCAAGATTTAAATTTTAAATAAAACACAGATATTTAAAAAAAATCGTGAAACTTTATTATATCGTAAAGTAGACAGAATGAGGTTATGTATGGAACAACACAACGGACAGATGGCCGCCGCGGCTTTGCTGTCACACACACGATCTTTTAATGAAATTTTCAATGACCGTTTTGCATAAATGCAGCGTCCAATTTCCTCTTTTAAGACTGGAGTCGTCGTCGGCTTATTTGCGTAAACCATCGACTTCAAAAACCCCCAAAGAAAAAAGTCTAATGGTGTTAAATCGCACGATCTGGGCGGCCAATTCTGGTCTCCAAAACGCGAAATAACACAATCGGGAAATGACTGATGCAGCAATTGAATTGTTTCTCTGGTTTTATGACATGCGGCGCCGGCTTGTTAAAACCACATGCGCTCCACATTCATTTCTTCAATTCTGGGCATGAGAAAACTGGTTATCATTTCACGATACCGAACACCATTGACTGTTTGCGCTTGTCATGCCTCATCAAAGATTCCTCCAGCCCAAAATCCACACTACACAGTGACACGTTGATGATGCATTTGCTTCTCGTGAATCACTCGAGGATTTTCCTCACCCCAAATGCGACAATTCTGCCTATTGACGAAGCCATCAAGATGGAAATGGGCCTCGTCATTGAAGATGATTTTACCGGCAAAATCAGCATTTTCATGTTGTCTCTCCAATACCCAATTAACGAACTCCATTCGCTGTCCATGGTCAGCTGGCTTCAGTTCCTGAGTCAATTGAACTTTGTATGCATGAAGATGCAAATCTTTCGTTAAAATTCGCTGCATAGTGGATTTGGAGACACCAATTTTTTGAGCTCGGCGTCGAATTGAGGTGGATGGAGTTTGAGCGACATCATCACGTACAGCTGCGACATTTTCGGTCGATCGACCTGGTCGAAGGCGCGTTGTTGACTTTACATCACTAACAGACCCAGTTTTGGAAAATTTATTAATTATGATATTTCGTAGGATCGAAGTTTGTACTTGTAAACTGTACCATTAATTGCAGTTCACATTGTAAACGTTGTTGAGTAATGTTCGTTATTAGAAAAATAGTTTCTTATGACGATAAGAAATGTAGATGCCTTGTTTCGTCTCTGAGTACTTGTTGTCTTTACCAATGAAATGACAAGATTAGTATATCGGCTATCATATAAAGGAGGATAAACAAATATTTTTCCTAAAAACTTTAAATGAAGGTTCTTTATATCGGCTTTTAAAAATTACGCCTTCGGGGTGTAGTATATGAATATTTTGCTTTAATTGTTATAAATTATAAATGAGAATTGAACCAATGTTTTTATGTACTTCATTGCCGTTGTTTTGGAAGTGGTTTAAAAGTACTTCGTTCGAAACGGTAAATATGCACGGATCGGATCCTTAGAAAATGTAATTCTTTTTGAATGTTTTTTTTTTCTTTGCTCGGCATGGTTATTATAGTTCTACAAGAGATTCTCAAACGGGTATACGGAACCTTCATTAACAACAACTTAAATTCAGTGAGCCTATAAAAAGAAATCTTTGTAGCCTACTGCAAGAGAGAAGAACTTCTATATCTCTTTCATAGGTTGCATATTGGTTATTTTCCTTCAACTGGTGCTTATTAACATTAGAGAGTACATTAGTAGTAAACCTTGGACATTCGCTTTAAGTATCACATTAAATACAATTGAAAATTTGGGAGGCTTTTACTATACAGACATCATACTATACTAGACATCATAACGACAGCGATTTGGCTTCTTAATAGACTACTTCTTCAGACTTTAGTTAAGACTAGAAGATACAACTAAAGTAATTCCTGTTATGGTATTTTTAGCCTCTTTGCTGCCTCTCATTAATAATCGTCATCATTACTTTCCTCGATGTTCTCTGTCATATTTGCACCTTCATCAGCCATTATCTTACATTGTGAAAAATTGTCTAACATTCTGCAATACATTTCTGTTAATTAACCACAAATTTTCCCACATCATCAATTACACTTAATGAACTGTGTAGACAAATTGGTGTTATCATTACACTAAACACGATGTTATAAAAAAAAACTTGTTATCATTACACTACATAAAATTAGAATTGTTATTTAAATGGCCACCACTGAGAGGTTGTTCATTACATTACATGAAACGCAATTAATTTCAATACCAAATACCACTTCATGTCACTTTCTAATTCATTAGGTGTAAAGAGACAGCTGAAGGCTTCGAGATGACACATTCATTGTCCATTTTCCATTCCATTTCTCTGTCTACACAATCACGCGTCATTCTCTTCACTTTGCAGCCTCGTTAAATTTATTCACAGCCCATAATAAAATAACCGGATGATGTCAAATGTTGAGCACACGCAAAAGAATGTAAATTTCTTGTTGTACCCAACATCAATGCAAAAAGCTTTCTTTATTGCCGTTTTTTATGTGTTAAAATTTGTCAACAGCGAAATTTATTAATAATTTTTTATTACATCTTGTTTCCTTTTTTCATTTCCTGTAATGCTGTGTCGCCATTGCTGCCACTATATATTTTCCAATACTTCCGGGACGCTCAATTCGATGGGATTTGGAATGTGCCACTACAGTGTCATGTGGCTGCTGCAATGGTGGCTGCCTCGACATCCTTTGGCTATTCGTCAGTGAATCAATTTGATGCCAATCGTCCGATGATGTGACGTCAGCTTAGCAGTTGCAGCTCCTGTAGTGGAAGCAGCAACTGCGGCAGAAACAGTGTCATGCAGCAACAGCAGCAGCAACAGCACCATCATCATCACCACCACCATCATCATCATCCCAACCTACAGCAGCAGCCGCAAGAGCAGCAACATCAACCATTGCAACGCACTTGTACGCGCTGTCAGAGCTTCCATCGCCACAATCACCGTCAAAGACGAAGATCTTCCGTCGTCCACTTTGGTTCCGCCTCTAACATGGCAAATATCACAAAAGCCATAGTGACTATAACGCCGCCTATCACCTCGGGCACGGCTGCCACCACCACAGCCATCACACCGTCTTCTTTAACCAGCTTGTCAATGAACTCGCCTCTCAACACCAGTAATTCGCCAGGATCGCTGAGTTGTGCCACCACTCCCTTGGCAAACGCGGCTAAACATTGTAGCTTCGCTTTAGCGCCGATCACAATAAAACCACCCCCCAACAAGGTGTCCTTTTTGTCAACAGCAAAATTTCATAGTCCCACCAGCGCCACATCGCTCACCACCATAGCTGTGGTAACGGCTGCAGCCAAAGCTTCGCCTGCCTCATCGCCACTCTCGCCACATCCGTATTCACTTGACCAGGACGAGGTTAACGCCGGCACTGTTAAGGCGATTGTGAAAAACTCTTTAAGCCATCAGCATTTGGAAATGCGTCAGAGTGTTACGAGTCAAATGACCACAGTGGAAGATGTCGATGAAATCTGTAAACTTCCAGGGACCGACAATGATGATGGTGATGACAATGACATCGATGCGGACGATGACGCCATTAGCTCTCATCAGTATTCCAGTCGCTCGAATTCGTCGTTATCCTCGTCGGCGGCTGTTTTAACACGTGATAACATAATTCCTTAAGGTTAGTTAAAATTAAGCGAGTTTGGTTTCCTCTCTTTATTTACCGGTACACATATTTATAGTCTTCCAACAAAACAAACAACAAACAAAAGAAAGTAAACCAAAGCAAATCGTACATAAGTTTATTTATTTATCGTATGTATTTTTCTTAAATTTAATTCAGTCATTCTGTGACATTCAGCATTTTCAGTATTGCAATAAAATCGTTACTCTATCGCTTCTCACAATTGAAATTTAGATTCTGAAATAGCGCACAGAAGAAAGCCCAGCGATAAAGGATGTGGAAATGTTACAGGTGCCGTTTTGTGTATAGCAAGAAATTGAGTTCCAGCAACTCGTTTTCAATCAAAAAAAGATAATACGATAATACGATTTTGTCATTTCGAGAAAATGCTAACATTTGCATTTGTTGTATTGCTTTGTTTTCGAATGCGTACTGAAGATTTGTAAGAAACGCAACATAGTCTGATACCAATAATTTCTTCATATAGGCAATTAAGGATAAGGATGTAAATGCTGATTTTACTTATTTGCTTATTTCTCTATAAAGGAACTGGAATATATTTACTCACTACAAATTTGTTTGTCTACTACAAATAATTCAGCATTCGAAGAAATTTTTATTTCTAAAATTAACCAGGGAAGGACAATATTTTCGGTTACCTTGAAAATTTAAAGAATTTCTACTAACGTGTTTGTAAAGCTTATTAAATTTAACTTTTTACATATTATCTAAGACATTGTGGGCAATATATATAGTAATTTATACAGGGTGGCGCAATAGAACGTGCATATTTAAAAAATAGATTAAAAAATAAAAACAAAAGGTACGGTTAAAATAAATCTAAGGCATTGTAGAGTAATAAATGGAGTTTATTTTTTAAAAATAACATCATCTAAATGGTGACCCTCTCTACGACGGCACTCCTCTAACCGCAAACGAAAATTATTGAAAACTTTATTCAGTAATACTGGTGTAATGACTGACATTTCACTACGGATATTCTCCTTAAGCCGAACGATGTTTCTTGGATTATTACTATAGACTTTGTGTTTGAGTTATCCCCACAAAAAAAAAGTCAAGAGGCGTCAAGTCTGGACTACGTGGGGGCCATGGGATATCACCTCTTTTCGAAATCAGTCTGCCAGGGAACATCTGCTTCACCACCGCCATGGAGTCATTTGATGTGTGACAGGTAGCTCCATTTTGTTGGAACCAAGTTCTAGAATTCACTATTCTTGAAATTTCAATTTCTGGAGCCAAAAATCCGTCCAACATCTCAACATAGCGTTCCGTATTAACCGTGACGTTTTGGCCCCGCGCATTTTCGAAGTTTACACTAAAAATATAATTTTATAACTCCTTAATCCCTGCTTAAGAAGCGCTGAACCTAACATCAAACACCCCTCCCATGACATGACCATATTGAAGTCATTGGTTCTGCTTCAAATTTAAGCAAATTCCGAATCTCATAAAGTGGATTTTATATAACGGCTTAACCATTTTTTGATTTCAAAACTAAATCTAAGTAAAATACACATAGAGCTATGATTTCGGTGCAACTTTTATTTCATTACAATGCTTGGACTTTGCCATTATAAACGAAATGGCCGCCTCTGAATTGCTTGCAGCAATGAATCCTTTCGAGGTAGTTCTCAATCACTTTTTCGCACATTTCAGTCGGTATCTCGCCTCAGTGGTGGCTTTCAAATGCTTCAACATTTGGGGATTATCCGCGTAAACACGGACTTCGGCGTAGCCCTACAAAGAAAAAGTCTAATGGCGTCAAATCGCGATGATCTTGGTGGTCAATTGTCAGTGCCAAAACCTGAAATTACGCTTTCTGGAAACTTCTCATGCAATAAAACCAAAATTGCTTATGTTGTGTGGCTCATGGCACTGGATTGTTGAAACCACATATTGTCCAGTTCATAATCTTCAATTGTAGATCAAAAAAAGTGACTTATAATACGACCAGAAGGTCGTATTACCACCAAGCAGTCACTTTTTCCGGATGCAATGACTTTTTCACAATCACTTTGGCATTCTCCGAGCCCCATATGTGACAAATTGGCTTATTGACATAACCACCGAGTGGGAAATGAGCTTCGTCGCTAAAGAAATTTTTCACCGACAAATCAGCATTGAAAGCCTGTTGCTGTAGCATCTACGGTGTTGTGAATGGTCAACCGGCGTTAGTTGAACTCTACATGTGTAGAGGTGCAAATGCAAATGCAAAGTACGCCATAATGAACCGTAAGATAGGCTCAATTGCTGAGAACGCCATGGAATCGACAAATTCGGATTATCTCGCACAAACAGAAGTAATATTTTTGACAGTGCGCAAATTTCGATGATGCACAGGCCTGACTACATCTATAACGCTTCCAGTCTCTTCAATTTTTTTTTTATGATCTTGCCAATTCCCTGCACAGTAGGTTGGTTATGACGACTATAACCACCCCCTAATGTACGAAAAGTACCCACGTTTGAATCAACACTTTTGTAGTAAGTTTAAACTGTTTTGTACACATTCTTCGGTTGTTAAACAATCCATATTCGTAAATGGCAAACCTTTCACTAAATAAACAACACTTCAGATGATAGGCATTTAACAGCTGACAGCCTTGCCAGATCGGCGATTTTGAAACCACTAAATGGATAACTAAATACAATTTTCAAGCCTCAATATAATTTTTGTGTACATTTGTCACCATTGAAAAAATGATATCAGGTGTAAAATAAAAAAATAAGGTAAAAATCGTGGAGGTTTCAATTTTTTAATAACTTTCGTAAACGTAGACGGCACTAAACTTACATAAAAATTTAACTGACACCCAATCATATTCCCAAATTCAAAAACTTTACTTTGCTTAATAAACTATGACATCCATTTATAATTAAATTTTTGCACAAATTGAATTAAAGACATTTTTATATGCAACATTTACTGAAATTACATTTCAATTGTGATATGACGACGGTAGAATTTATTCAAAGCAACAAAAACCAGAACTGAAATTCGTTTAATGTAGGCAATGACGACATTTATTTATATCTCTCGTCTATTTCATTGACATTTATATTTCACTGGTCATTTATTTTGTATCTGTTACATTGTATTATTTATTACTGTATTATTTATGGCATTTTTATATTATACGATTTTTATATGTTGAACTCAAAAGCTGGTACCTGTTATAATATAAAACAAATTAAACCTAAAATACTAATAAACATAATCACAATGTTGTCTATTAAATAAATTGTAACAATTGTTTATAACATTAAACGATATCTTTCCATCTCTCGTGGGAGAATGAATGCACATTCATCAAAATGAAATGTCTATGCCGAAATGTTGCGTTTTGAAAAGTTGTATTTTTACAATCACATGGATTATGCCATAATTTTGTTTAATGTCATGATGATGGTAATAAACCTGTATTATATAATTTGTATTCCCTCACACATACACGCACACAGCCACGTGCACCTACACAATTGCATAAACAACAATTTTTACAACAGTTGTTTCATAAATAACTGAGTGAATTGATATGCCTGGCTTTTCATAACGGAGAACAGTAAGCTGCTGTGTGTGGGTGTATGCGTCTGTGTATGCGTATGTGTGGAAGTCTGTCCACACAGGAGTCAAATATTATGAGACAAAGTTTAAAACATTCCATATGTAAAAATGTATAAATAATTCAACTTAAACAAAACCAGAAATATAGCTGTGTTTACGGAAATATCAGTTTTTAAAATTATTTGACGGTGCGCAGTTTTCAATTATTTATAGCTTACATTAAATTTAACAAAGGAAAGGAGTTGGAGTTAAATAACTCATTTGGAATTGAAAGCTAAAACAAATTAGTACTAAAATATTACTATGGATTCTTGGCTTTTTCAAGATTAGAGTTAGCGCGTGAACTAAATTATTATCAAAGATTTTAGCATTTCATTAATGTAGCAAAGAGTAGTAAATCAGTACTACAGCTTCTAAATCACGTTTGTAATTACTCCACCTGGCTATTTCATACGTGTTCATATAAATAATAGTTGGATCTTAAGTCTACGACACATAAGACTACCAACGATATTTGAAATGTATGACGAAAACAATTATCACAGCATTTTTCCCCTTCCAACTGAAATGTCTACGAAGCAAGGACTTTGACTGCATCAACTGCCTTTTCTGATTTTAAAACCCATCTTGTACATCAACAGTTAAGATGCAAAAATAAAAATTAATTAGTACCAAATTAAGATTTCTCGGTAATTGGCTCATAAGTACAACATTTTTCTGCTTTCATTTGCTCGCCCTTCACAGAAGGGAATTTTTAGATCTGATAAGGCTTAATTCCCTGGATAAAAACCCAATATATTACTAAACTCCTAAGTGCCTGTTACAACTGAAGCTTTTTTCGTCGAAGGAGAACTTTGCTTTTTCCAAAAAAAGACAAAAAACACCATTGCAAGCTATGATTTTCTTCAACATTCGAAGCCTACATTATTAGAATTATTAGAGACATTCGAAATAGATGCAGTTTTAAAAGCAGGTGCCAAATTCTGTTCACCTTGCTGATTCACAATGCTTGAGAACACTGCAGTAACACTCTGCACTTAACGCACTATGATGTTTTAGAAATTGAGACTCATTAAAGAGACATTCGAACTAGATGTAATTTTACTAATAGGTGCCAATTTATGTTCACCTTGCTGACTCATAATACTTGAAAATACTGCAGTAACATTCTGCATTTAACGGTGGAGAATTTTATATGTCTGAGAAGGCATAATTCAGGAACTCCTAATCATAATTCGTAGATGTGCGTCCAAATGTCTATTGAGAAAATTGTGAATAATGAAACGACTATACGTAAGAAATCATTGAACAATATTATATTTTTCAGAACTATTCCAATCAAACTTATTGTGATCTAAAGCGTTTATTAATTTTCTCATACCATCATTGATTGGCCTCAATCGACATCTCAAATCTTGCATTCGTTAAGAAAATGAAGCCTAAAATACTTAATGGCTGTTTTTTTTCTCTCAAATTATCTGCACTGTTACTAAGTTCCTAGGTGGTTGGTACAACAGAAGCTTTTCTCGCCGAAGGAAAGCTTTTCTTTCTCCAACTGTAGTAACATCCCACAATTTTCAAAATGATCAGCAATGAAGTAAAATATTTCATTTATTAAAAAAAAGTTTCTTCAAGTCCCTAAAGGTATTTAAAAAGTTCTTCCAAAGACTACCAACTTCAGCAAAACGCCATCAACTTACATTACAGAATGGTCGAATAGTTTCCTGTGCATATTTTCCTATAAACTTTGTGACATTAACGTAGCATAAAAAACGTTACGTTCAATTCATCAAGTTAATCGGTCACACATAATTCTTACTTCGTTCTCAAAGGTTGTAAAGACTGTAGTAACATCTCACAATTTTCTAAATGATAAGCAATGAAGTAAAATATTTCATTTATTTAAAAAAAAAGTTTGTTCGTATCACTAAAGATATTTTAAAAGTTCTACCAAAGGCTTCCAACTTTAGTAAAACGCCAACAATTTACATTACAGAGTGGTCGAATATTTTCCTGTGCATATTTTCCTACAAACTTTGTGCCACTAACGTAGCATAAAAAACGTTACGTTCAATGCATCAAGTTAATCGGTCACACATAATTCTTACTTCCTTCTCAAAGATTGTGAAGACTGTAGTAACTTCCCACAATTTTCTAAATGATCAGCAATGAAGTAAAATATTTCGTTTATTACAAAAAGTTTGTTCATATCCCTAAAGATATTTTAAAAGTACTTCCAAAGGCTACCAACTTTAGTAAAATGCCAACAATTTCTATTACAGAGTGGCCGAATAAGACCTGTGCATATTTTCCTACTTTGCACCATTATAGACAGAGTTTTCAGATTCACAGTAATCTTAAAATAAAGGGAATGTGCTGAGGATCATTTTGTAGTAAAATTGTCTTGCTCTCACCGAAATGATATTCTGTAATTTACGTCCATTCAATTTGAAATCAATTCGTGGCACGTTGAAATCTTTACTAACTTCTTGACTCGAAAATCAATCAAAAACTGCTCTATACAGTTAGTCAATAAACTGTTATCAAAAAAATTAATAGAACATTTTTGTTAATATTAAAAACCCACAAGTTATATAATTTAGGAAAGATCATCTAAAACCAATTTATCGTTTGATTGTGAAAGGAAAAAATTTATTCTGCTTGCGATGAATAAGTGAAATCACGTCATTTCTTGTTAATTTTAGAAAACCAAAAGTTTTATAATTTAAAAAAGTCATCTAAAATCAATTTATCATTTGATTATGAGAGGAAAAAAATTATTCTGCTTGCGATGAATAAGTAAAATCACGTGATTAATTTCAAATTACATATAAAATGTAATCAGAATGCAGGTCACAACACCCCTGTTTGATGGGACTGTGGAACGACTACCGAAAGTAAAAAAATTTACATTTCTTTCTGGACTTTTTATAGTCTTTTGGGGAAATTAAGAACGTTTTGCGAATACGTATTTATGTCCTTCCCCTAAATAACTGACAGTTTTATTTGAAAGATTAGCGCTAAATATTTC
>JAHXMU010000434.1:1895-17825 GCA_019455685.1 Philornis downsi
TCGAGGATGTGGTTTCAACAGGATGGGGCCACATGTCATACGGCTAGGATATCCATAGAGCTGCTGAAAAATGTTTTTCCTGGAAAATTCATTTCGAAAAGGGGGGATATTGAATGGCCCCCACGTAGCCCCGAACTCTTTCCATGCGATTATTTTCTATGGGGCTACCTCAAATCGGTAGTCTACGAGAATAATCCGACCAATATAGAGCAGTTGAAGAGGAACATTATTCAGGAAAGTAACGAAATACCGAGAACAACTTTTCAACGAGTTTTCCAAAATTTGCGACTTCGGTTCCAAGAGTGTCAAGCAGCCGAGGGAAGCCATCTGGACAACATTATTTTTAAGTCTTAAAAATTCCCATGCTTCTACTTTTTAAAAATACAAATATATTTTTTTTATGTTTCGTAGTTGTTTTTTAATTGAATATTTAAACCCTTATGGCCCACCCTGTATATAACCTTTCATTTGTATTCTTAATTTGTTTATTAAAGTTTTTTTTTTTTTAAATAAATACATTAAATATTAAATACATACATTACTGAAGCAATTTTTCGAAAAAAATTTGTTTTTTGAGTTTTTATTTTTCTTTTATTTGAATTAATTTTCTGTTCCGTTGCTTTTTTTCTAAATATCCAAGCGACTTCCTAATTGGTTGGTACATTTCTAGGGATAATCCATGCAATGCAATGTTAATTTGTGTATTCCGAAAAGTATTAGAAATTGACAAAGTAAGACTACCGTAGGTTCCATAGAGGGCTTATACCTATATATCATTACTAGTGTGCTTACATACTTACCGTTCCACAGCAATCTGAAAAGTATTCCAAAGTTACGAAGTATCAGTTCATTTCCAACAAAAAATCATTTGGTAAACAGAGAATAATAACTCTTAAAAAACTATAACAAAACAATTTATCAACATAAACGAAGTATGACTCTAATAGGATGCAGGGAATGTTTATATATGTACTCTGCTGTTTGTAATTTTGTATCAGATAACTACGGCCTTATTCAAAGAAATATAGGACTTGATGTTCCATTGTCTTAGACCAGCAGAAATTGTGTGATTTATGTTGCTTTAACGTTAATTGTGAAGCCAGTTAAAGAATGCATAGCCAAAAACCCCGAAATACTTCAAAAACGACACGCTAACAGCAATTTTTAATTAACTCAAGCAGTGAAAGTACATGTGTGAGCCTTTGATATTTTTTTATTGTATTATATTCGAACTGTTAATAAGATGTATGTATGCAAAAAGGGAATGTTACATATTGTAATCGAGTGCATCTAAGGAACGGGGAATACTAGACAAATTATAGCTTTGGAGGTTTCTAAATCTGTATTATGACCAACATGATTAATTAGAGTAAGTCAAAAATTAAGTCAAATAAGATTAACGCTAGTGGAAATTCTTTAGGGGAATTAAATAATTTAGACGGAGAGCCATTCAGAATTTGTTTTGCATTAAATATTGCTTGCACAATTTTAATATTTATGCTATTAGCAATATGTTAAACAAAAAATGTATATTTCCTTACTTGTGACAAAAAAAAAATGTCTCAGGCGTAAATTTTGTATAAGAAATGCGCGATATTATTTGGCATAATTTTCCAAATATTTTTGAAAATAATTTACTTGTGTTAACGTATAATGCTATTCCTCAGTTTTATAAAACTTTTTTTATGTGGATTGACTTACATATACTGCCACCCAACATCACTTTACGATGGTGCAACAGTCTAAGGAAGCCAGAAAGGACATGTCGAGCCAGTAGATTCTCTAAATAATATGTTTGTTACATGCCTGATGCTTAGTAAATTATATCGAATTAGTGTAATTGAAAAAAAAAACATTAATGCAAGAACATGTATTACATAAAATTATGTAATTTGTGTGGGAGTTGCCAGAGAGGGTGCGTTTAATTGGTTGATTTTTCAAAATTTCACAAAGTGTTATAATGCAACATTATAATGCAATATAAGTAACTGCAGTCATGAAATAGGGATTACAGCGGGATAATTGAATTTCGATAAATCGGCCTATCTGTATGAGAAGTACCTGAAGAGGTGTGGAAAATCCGATTTTGTTGCACACGCGTAACGTGTGCCAAATTTGACTGAATCCGGTATAACTACTAGAAAAATGTGGAACTAAGAATATATGGAATAAATCGATATTTTGCATGAGATGTACCAGAATGGGCGAGGTAATGACCTCCGTTTTCATCCCAAAAACTTAATTCATCAGACTCATAACGTGAGTTGTGATTTGAACGAGTTCAGTGTAACTACTAGAAAGATGTGGATCTAAGAATACATGAGTTATATAGATAATTTGTATGGAAAGTATCAAAAGAGGCGTGGTTAGTTGGTAAATTTTTCCCACAGAATACAGAGAATTATAAGTTAATATATAGAGCACGAACCCAGTCTACTGCAACTATGTAAGAGTGCAACTATGTAAGAGATATGAATTTAAGAATATGTGGGCCAAATGGTTCATTGGTATAGAAAGCACCAGAAGTTAGTGGCTAAACAGTGGATTGTTTCAAATTAAGAAACGCATTGGAGAAAAATCTACGAATGTGGGGTCACATTAGAAAAAAATATTTTCTGAAACACACGAATCGTGCTGCAAGCACAATGTCAATGACGGTCGTTGATTAAAGACATTGAACGATTTTTTTACTTAGAACTCCGAGAACGTATCCGTTTTAACAGCATTTATTTCCAGCAAGATGTGGCAACTGCATACATATCCGGACCGGTTATGGCGGAGCTCCAACGAAAATTCAGAAACAAATTAATATCCAAAAATCCACTTTCCGCTGGCCCCTAAGGCCCCCTGACCTGACTGTTGCAGACTTTTTTTAAGGGGTTATGTCAAATCGGCACCAAAATATTTGACTGAATTAAAGCAGTTGATCAATAATTGGGGTGATCCTGCAAAGAATAATTTTTCGATCAGATGTCGCATATGCGTGAATGATCATGGAGGCCATGTACCGCCTATCATCTTCAAAACCAATTAGTTATAAAAAGAAATAAAATTGAATATTTTATACAAAAAAAATAAATAAATGAAATAAATATGTTAATCAAAAAAAAAAAATATTTGAATTTGTTATTGTAGTGCGCCACCCTGTACAAAACAGAAGGTTAGGACCGATATACATAGCTCATTTGCAATCTCCGGCTATCTGACAAATTATTGGAATGTGCCATGTTTTAATAATTTGTATAAAGATTTAATGCAATAATCGTGTCCACCAGCCACCCAGTCGCAGATGGGTGCACATATTAACAATTTTTGGTTTTATTTCAGTTGTGCTATTTCCACAGTCAAACACACAATTATCGCATGTCTTTTTCTCCATTGCAACGTTTGAATTTAAATAGAAGATACCGTTCAAAGGTTTTTGTAAATTATTGCATATTAGTATGAGCATATAAAAATATGTATGTAACTAATTTCAATATTATTTCATTTATTTGGAGTTTATTTCGTTGGGAAAATTTATTTTGTTTAGACATTATTTCATAATGGAAAAGAATCCAAATTTCGGAGTTTATTTCGTTAGATGGTTGGAGGTTATTTCATTGTATTTGCGTTTAATTTAATTTTCTGTATCTTGCGATTTATCTTATTAGGAGTTATTTCGCTTTTCGATAAATTATTTGTACATGCATGCCTTTTACTTCATAAATTTTATGAAGTCAATGTCATCTATTTGTTTACAGTAAAACAAATTTAA
The DNA here is from genome assembly GCA_019455685.1 of Philornis downsi. NCBI lineage: Eukaryota > Metazoa > Arthropoda > Insecta > Diptera > Muscidae > Philornis > Philornis downsi. Next base: position 5,653 of record JAHXMU010000434.1, read on the forward strand.
CTTAAGTGTTATAAATTTTGTCCACAGTATTGTTTTATAATTTTTCTCAAAATATAAAACAACAGACTGGATGTGCACGCTCTTGAAACCTCCCATGAATGTGTCCGATTTCATCAATGTTTTCATAGGTTGATATATTTTATTTCATTTCCATTAAATTCAGGCGTTTGGAGGACTTAGAGCTTAAATGGACTGCACTGGCACACAACTTTGATACTACCCGTACGAATTAATTAATTTAATAACTAAAGTCTCTCCTCTATAATTTCTAACTTTTTCCTGTAACTCCTACTGCAACCTACACTAATTGTTCTGGTACCTCGAAAATATATTGAATGATTTGCCGAAAATAAATCTGTAGAAACAAAGGGTTTCACCCATTGTGTTTTTATACTTTTGCCCAGAGTAATAAAGGTATACATAATTTGATATAATAGAAATGTAACACCCAGAAGGAAGTTTTTAAAGTAAAAAGTATCTTTTGACAAATGAGTTTGTAGGGGTCAAAGTAGTTCCTCCGAAAAAAATTGGGAGGGGGAAAAAAGACGCGGGTAATTAGATTTTGTACGTACACCCCTTAAGGTAATAATCTAAATAATGCTCTACACTTTTCCATGATTCAGTCGGGGTATTTCCACTTTACACGTTTGTGCAGCTCTTTTAAGTACTCTTCCTTCCATCTCAACGCAAATTGATGATGGGGGACTTTCAATTTTGCCAATGGTTAGCATAACTTTTCGATAAACTTGTCAAATCTGGTGGTGATAAAATAGGATTGCCTACTAGAAAATGTCCGGGAGTGATAGGCGCAATATCTGACGGGTTATCGATCATTGGAGACAAAGGACGTGAATTCAAACACGCCTCAATTCGAATCAACGTAGTGTAAAGCTCTCGTATGCGAACTTCTGAGCATTCGTATTTTTTTTTAAAAGATATTTGTATTAATTAAACGTTATAGCTTCAATATTTCTAATTGAGTTCAACTCCATTAGTTTGTATGCAAATATACCTTTCATGTTCGTTTCTCTTTGCTGGATAAGCATCACACATAACCTAGATTTAAATAGCAGGCAATCAGGGCATTTCAGTGCTTCAATTTTAAAAAAATAAAATTAAAACATATGTTTCATAAATCCTGTCTAAATAAAAACTCGACCATTTTGTCCTTTTTGTAACACTAGACTTGTCGAGGAGCCCCCAACTCCTAATGCTTCTACGTCACTATGCGGTCACAAAATAGAACAGCAGCCCATCAGGCTACTAAAAAATAAGATCCTGTTTCTTTAGCGCGTGTTTGAATGTAGTCTAGCCACAGTTCAAACTGAACAAATGTTAGCGACCGTATTACTTAAATCATCAGGCGCCTTTGCTGGTGACTGGTCAACAGCAGATACATCGTACTCCCACTTATCAAATGCAGACACTTCCCGCTGTAGAAAATCGTACTCTAAGAGAGTACCGGCCGGTCTTGATTCGGCCGAGGATCAAAATATCAACACCAATCGTATCGAGAAACAGATTACTTCACCTTCTGCTTTAAATACTTTCGATACTGGTGCTTCCTCTTCTTCAGACGTAAATAATCGATCAGATAAGATACTGTGGATCATATCCAACTGGAAAGTAAAATTTGGTGGAGGCGCTGGTAGCTTATCTGTAGAGAACTTTGTTTATAGAGTAGGAGCTCTAACAATTCAAACCCTTCAAGGAAATTATGACTTACTTTGCCGCAATTCGAGTTATCTGTTTATAGAGAAAACCTCTGATTGGTTCTGGAGGTACCATAGACCGGTCACTACTATTGTGTAGAGCCCTTCGGCACCAATACATCGATTCTAGAACTGACGTTGATATAAAAGAGATCGTGTGACATCGTAAACAAAAGCCGAATGAAACATTTGACTCGTTTTATGAATCTATTGTAAGTCTGATAGATTAAAAGAAGCCCTTCAGGAAAATATTTTACTGGAAATACTACGTAGAAATCTGCAACCCGATATTCCGCAAGAAATTTTAAATATGGAAATTAGAACTTTGCGGCACTTGCGTGACATATGTAGGCGACGCGAATTCTTTATGCAAGATGTTCGTAGAAAACATGGTGTTTCTTTCACGAAATCAAAGAAGATATCGGAAATCGATCAGAGCATCGATAGAGATGTGCCTGTCGTGGACGAAAACGAAGAGATTTTAGCTTTAAATTTGGTGTGCTGTAATTGTAAGCGAAGCGGTCTCGATACTAAGTTTGTCTTTCTGATACGATATTTTTACGACTTTGGTGAAGCTGGCACATATAAGCCTAACTGCAAGAAATGAAATTCAAAAAATGGGCGAATAAGTGCACCAAAATTTGCACCGGAAACAGATGTCGAACCAAAATATTACAAAAACACTGATACTTTAATAATCAATTCGGTAACAGAAGTGAAACAGATCCACCTTATAAGTTCAGACCTTTACATGTTCGCCTAAGAGGGTGCAGTTAAATTCGATATCGAATTTTTAAGAATGTTCAAAAGCAGATGCGCTCATCTCGCCGTATAATCTCTTTTTGGAAGAGCGTTAGAAGTTTTAAGGAAAAGATTATTTACTCAATTCTCTGCCAGCCTTGCGATATACGACCTTATGCAGAAGTACTATTATTTGAGAAGAATTTTCTAGGACTTTTAGACACAAGTGTCTCTGTAAGTTGCATAGGATCAAAATCCGCTGAACATTATTTGAATTCTGGTATGACATTTAAAAAGTTAAAGTCATCAGTCAAAGCTGCTGACGGAAAAGGACAGTAGGTAGTTGGATTTTTTAATCAAAAGTTATTTTCAAAGATGTAAAGAATAGATTTTTATCCAAGTTTGGATAAAGATCTATTTCTTGGAATTGATTTTTGGGAATTCCAGAGGTAATCACAATTTTGGAGGGATATATTAAAAGACAAAACTTACAAATATATAACTTTGAGTGATTTTGAAAAACAGCAGTTGTCCAAAGCAGTTCAGTTGTTTCCATCATTTGTTAAAGAAGGCTTAAGTAATAAAAATGCATTATATCACGAAATTGATACTGGGGACGCGAAGCAGCGTGATTTTCCAGTTTCTCCGGCAATAGGAAAGTTGATTTGCGGGGAACTAGATCATATGTTGGCCTTAGGAGTAATAGAGGAATCAAAGAAAAAACCTGGCAAAAATAAGCTTTGCTTTGACAGTAGAAAACTGAATTCTGTTACAATTGATGATGCATACCATTTGCCACAAATTGATGGCATTTTAAGCAGGCTTCTTAAAGCAGAATTCATAACAAGTTTAGATCTTAAAGATGCCTTCTAGCAAATTCCTTTGGAAGTTGGATTCTGGTACCTGGTTCCTGGTAGGCCGTTGTATCATTATCGGGCTATGCAACGCGCCCCAGACCATGTCACATCTATGGTCTTACCACCGGCTCTTAGAACGGAGGTGTTTGTTTACCTTGATGGTTTCTTTATAATTTCCGTTTCTTCCAAAAGGCACCTTGAAGTCCTAAGCTGCGTTGCAAGAAAAATTTGTGAGTCTGGTTTGAGTATAAATGTGGAGAAGGTTCTTTTTTGTGTTCACGAAATCAGGTATTTAGGCCATTTGGTGGGGAATGGTTTGATTCAGACAGATCCAGGGAAAGTGTCTGCTATAACTGATTTCCCTATTCCCAAATCCGTAAAACAGAACTGACAATTTCTTTGAAATCACCGGCTGGTGTCGCAAGTTTATTAAAGATTATACACCTGTTGCCACGCCCTTGACTGACATGTTGAAGGCTAAAAAAAAATGTGTATGGACTCCTGAAGCTCAGAAGTCTTTTGAAGTTTCAAAGTCTCATCTGAGCACCGCACCTGTTCTACATAGTTCTGATTTTACACAGCCATTTTACATACACTGAGATGCTAGTGGGACAGTTATAGGAAGCGTATTGGCGCAGATAAATTCGAAGGGTGAAGAAATTCCTATCGCCTTTATGTCAAAGAAACGTAAGCAAGCCCATCGAAATTATTCAGTCATCGAACAAGAATGCTTAGCAACAATGTTAAATATAAAAAAATTTAGAGCTTACGTTGAGGTGCACGAGTTCACTGTGGTCACAGACCACGATTCACACACTAATTTCAGTACGCGGTTGGCTCGATGGTCATTGAAATTGCAGGCATACAAGTTTAATATTCATCACACATCACATCCTTGATACTCTTTCTAGGGCCAATAGCAACGATTTGTCCGCTATAAGTATGAACATTCAGTCCGATTTCGATAGCAGCAGTGATTTGTTCGTAGATCTTAAATCTCCATATTTCCTATCGAATGTGTATCAGTAGCTCGTAGACAGAATTAAAGGATCTTTAGATAAAATGTCCAACTTAAAAGCTATGGATGGTTACATATATAGGCGGACTGAATACGCAATTGGGAAACAAGTGTAGGATGATTTCTGTTGGAAATTATGGATTCCCCGCACTATGGTGCCTGACGTTCTGAGGAGAGCACATAATGATCCAACCTCGTCCCATGGCGACATTAATGGAACTTTGCATAGAATACGTAAATTTTATTTCTAGACGAATATGGCGGATGTAAGAACATATGTTAGCAATTGCGAAATGTGCGAATCAACCAAACATCCAAGCCAACCACTTAGACCTCCGATGGGAAAGACGTCTGAGACTCAACGTTTCTTTCAGAAACTTTCTGTTAATTTCCTTGGTCCATACTCACGATCTCGTTCTGGTCATATCGGTATATTTATTGCACTATACCATTTCACTAAATTCCCATTTTTAAAAACAGTGAAAAAGTTTACCGCATTTCTAAAGGCTCGTGTGCGGCACAGAATTGGAAATTCATCCAACAAGCTTGAGAATCCTCGAGGAAATCTTATAGACACATATCATGCCAAAGATATTCGTCAATGATATACATATTTCGCAACATTATATTGTTGGCAAGCTGTATCAGCATTGGTGGTTTTGGCAACCCCCAAGGCTGAAGTTTGTTAAGTTTTTATTTCAAAAGTAACGGTCTCATTTTACTTCAGTTACGCCCCCTGCATGCGGATACTGCTCATTCCTGATTGTTTATTTATCAAAGAATTATCGTTTTATCTTATTTGTTTGCCTTTTGGTGTGAACTAAAATCTGGAAAAGAAATGTTACACTACGGCGTCTACGAGGTTTCATGTTTCGCAATATCGACTAGCTCGGCCATATTGCCGTTTCGTCGACTTAGCAAAAGTTTATTTCTGTAAATTAAAAAATGGTGTTTTTGAGTCAAAAGTGCAAAGCGGTCACGTCCGACAAGTCTTAGGAACCAGTGATAAATAAAATTTGCTCAGTTTATTAACTTCCTAATACATGTCGATATACATCATGAAGTGAGTGATTATTTGCAAGTATTTCCACTGTTTCGTATTTTAAATTTGCATTTCGGCAGTTTAGTAATTATTGTTTGAAGATCCCTGATTCATTGGTTCCAACCATTTCATACGAAGCTTGCTTGTTTCCGGCATAGCCTCCAAAAGGAAGAAACACCCCATATATGAGCTTGCTAGTTTTCTCAAGGTAGTATTTTTTCTTTTTTGGTGTTAAATTTCGATTTTATATCTTATAGAAATGTATATTTGTCTGTCATTTTTATAGATTTGGCAGCCAACGCAAGATATTTATCGAATATAAGAGACATAACGAAAGCTGAACTTATCCTTTTATTGTTACTGTCAGTTAGATAGCACGTCGTCTTCTTGGTTGCGTTGACAGACTGCCAGTCGAACTGTTCACTTAGTTCATTGTCCAAAATTAAACTAAAAATTGATGCCACACGAGAGTCCAGAGATACCCCAACACACCCAAAAGTTACTAACGATCCCGTACCCCAATCATCAGGCCAGTTCTAAATAGACGGAAAACAACTCCAAGTTCCTTAATTCCTAAGTTACACCCTATATTACGCCCAAATTAACATACAAAACATCATCAACGCTAATGCACGTACAAACATTTTAAGATCTGATGATGACGTTAATAATGTTAATTTGTGCTAATGTTTTGGTCAAACATTAATGTTAAGTAAACAGTGATAAAACTTTTAATAACATTTTATTTAGAACAATATCATCGGCAAAATCATCAACAACGAATACATCTACTCTTCAATGAGATGTTCTTCGAAAGTACTTTCGCCGGGCGATCTACGACATTATCAAAGTGAGTGATTTGTATTGATCTGTTTCCCTTGATATTTCTGTTATCATATGTTCTACTAGAGAGCATAAAGTTGTATTTACATACTGAAAATTGTGGGGATCCAGAGAATTTTGGGTTGCCTGGAGCGAAAGGTCGCTTTTGGTTTACAATTGTGTGAGCTGGAAATATTCCAACGAAGCTTGTAATATTTCTCACAAATTGTTCACCGAGGAAGGAAAGAATAAAGAATAAAAACACAAAGAATTAGAATTTGGAATGAATAATTTCTATTTCTTTATTTGCAATTAAGCAATTTGCGCGGAAGCTTACCAATGTGAACTGGATAGTTTGAACTCACAGTAACAAGTAAGTTTTAGCTTGCAATTTTGGGAATGACAAAGCGACTAATAGAATATATAAGACAGATTGTAGCCATCTTTAGAATATTCTGTAACACACACCAATCAAACTATTAAAGCTTGAGTTGATGTGTGATTTACGCGCTCAAGCCGTGGATGTTCGGTGAATTAACATTAGGGTGGCCAGGCGGATGTCATACTAAAACGAATTGGAAAGTTATCGAAAAATTTACATATTTTGGCATCAACACATACTTTCGCAATTTTGAGGTGACCAAGTCTCTACGATAATTTTTTTTTTGTCTGTCCATCATTAAATAACTTATCATTGCATGGACTATAAATTCACTTAAATACAATTTAAAATAATTTATGGCAATATAAGCGAACTAAAAGAAGAAAAACATACGATATGTGTCATAACTTATTTTACATATATCAAAATCGTGGTTATTGGCAGCGAATAATGAGAAACATCTTCTTATCAATTTAATAGTTTTTCCTATGTAACATTAGATTTACTTTAATTTTATATTCATTACTATATTTCTATTTCTATATTTTTTTTTTGTTGATCTCAACCCCAGTTAGGTATTTATTTATTTATTTATAAGTTTTTTTTTGTTTTTGTTATTAAATTCACAACGACAAAATAATCGAATCTGCATATAAAATTTAAAATGAAGTTTCACAATCTTAAACTAGATTTATCTTCAGTTTGTAAAAATTTATGAAAATGGAAATTTATTGTAATGAATCCAAAACGAATTGTGTTTAAAGCCGAAAGCATTATTTTTGGTTCCATGTACGCTTAGTTATATTAGCTTGGCGCATTTTATGGGTATTACAATTTCAGTCATCTAAAATTTTGTAATCATGGTTGGGTGGGCTTGTTGAGCGCATTTACACTTCGTTTGTCAACTCTTTTGTATAGATCCCTCCTTACTTATTCTTTTCTGGGGAAAACTCTTTTGCCTTTCTCTATTTATTTTTTTTTCTTTTTCCGAGACCTCTTGTATCGTTATGTTATAATTTGACTATTTTTCCTACTCTTAATTCAATCTTTTCAGTTGCTATGTTTCTATTCTGTAAATCTTCCTCCTTTCTATTACAGAACATCGATATGTAGGATTAAACAGCTGCACGCAAAAAATTATATTTATGAAGTAGCTCTGTGGCAACAGCAACTTAAAAGCATCTACTACGTTTCGTCAAGCGTGTGCAAAAGCATCATTTGTTAAGGGACACGTCTTAATTATAATATAGTTTTCTGTAAAAGAAAACTTGTGATCACTAGGTGGCCAAAAGGGGTTGCGTTTTTTTGGTATCTTGTACCCGTTTCGCCTTACAAATGCTGTCCGGTATACGATAACGAGGATAATTTTGCATGCTAAGCTAAACGGGGATAAGTTGTATAAAATAGTAGCAGAAAAGTATAGCAAACAACAATGCGACCAAGTTCTCTTACGCAAAAGTAAACAAAGAAGTGAAAGAAGAAGGAGAACGTCAAATAACGTAAATACAAGTTGTTAGTTGTTTTGCAAACACCAGTCGGTGAATTTTGGTTTTGTGTATTATTGGCATTTTTGCCGTTTGTAAAAGATCACTACCTAGGAGACAACAGGCCATTCCACATTTATGTGTGGCATAGTTGTGCTATGGACATAGATGGTGCATATTGGAATCATTTTTAGTCCATTACCGGTTTGGACGCGATTGGCGGCTACAGTGGTGGTGGGAGTGGAAGTCAAAATCGAAATAAGTGGAACATCAAACATGGGAATGTGCCTAACGATATTCCTAACTGCGACCAAGCACCTAACAAACTGCTATATAAATCGCCGATAGCAATTATAAAATTTTCATCCCCAAACGCGCTTTAGGGTCGCCAAGTTTGGCGACAAATCACCAAATCTGACAACACTTGGTACAATCATTGGCATTGCTCACTAGAAAGCACGATATCAATATGATGCAAGCCGTCGACAAACAACATGGAGTCCATTGAAGCGCCATCGAAATTCATTACCTCTGCATACAGCCCACCTGCAAATCCTGTTGAAACTTTTAATGAAAATACATTTTTTACAAAGAAATTGTAATTGCCAAGGCGCAATTTTATAACAAACAATAATTTTGATTATAAAACAAATTTCATCCATTAGTAATAAAAGTTACTTTGAACAGAAATTGTAGCTTAAACATTTCAAGCCGTTCTATTCTCCTGTAAAATATATGTTTCATGATTTAAAGCCGTTCTATGTTGAAATAGTTACATGTAAAGTAAGTTTTAATGTTACTATTTTTAATGCTCGTTAAACCCTTCATAACTTTTGTATCAACGTCCACTGATGATATGCATGTGTAAGTCAGTTAACCTGGCTGAAATTTTGATTTCTTAGGCGGACCCGGGAAATACAGAAACGCCATAGTAGATTTTAATCTTTTCATTCATTCACTTTAATTCATAGCAAGTATAAAGAACAGCTTATAACACACTAACGCTTTTCAGAAATTTTGAGTGATGAATGCCAAACTGAATTAAAGATAGTATAATTATGTAGAGGTAAATATAGGTTTATAAGATTTAAGTTTTTTAGGTTGGCAGCACTGGTTGGTAGTGGCTTGCAAACGGAATCTATCAAAGTGAAAAGTGTACTGTACTACTGTATACTCTGCCATTTCATCATGGAAAGGCTAACAAACAGAGCACGTTGTTGCTCGTGCGTCGTTTAATACGACCATTTTATGGTACTCATAATCGACCTGCTAAATCGACAATTCGTGCTGTTATCTCTAAATTTCGCGCCAAATTTACTTTGTTGGACATAAAACCATTGGCGTAGAGTGCGTACCGAAGGAAATATTGCAGCCGTAGCGACCAGTGTTAATGACGATCGTGAAATGTCAATTCGTCGCCGTTCTCAGCGATTGGGCATGTGTTACTCAACAACAAGGGAAAGTTTACACGTCGATTTGGGTTTGAAAGTCTTTAAAATTCAACTCGTGCAGGCACAACGTCCAATTTTTAGTGAATGGGCCTTGCAAAAGCTCAATGAAAATCCGTTGTTTTATCGAAAAATTGTGCTGAACGGATACACAAGCAAAATTGTCGCATCTGAAGTGATGAACAGCCACATGCCATACATGAATTACCGATACATCCCGAACAAACGACAGTCATCGGTCCATTTTTCTTCAAAGACGACAGTGAAAGAAACATTAACGTCAACGGCTAACGATATCGAGCCATAATACGTGATTTCTTTTTGTCCCAATTGACTGAGTTGAACTTGGTTGTCATGTGGTTTCATCAGGACGATGCAACATGCCACACTGCTCGTGAAACAATGGATATGTTGAGGGATGAATTTGATGAGCAGCTTATCTCTCGATTTGATCCTGTGAGTTGGCCCCCAATATCTTGCGATTTAACACCTCTTGACTATTTCTTGTGGGGTTATGTCAATTTGTTAGCCTATGTGGACAAGCCGAACACTATTGAACCCTTACAGGATAACATAACACACGTTATTCGTGGAACACAGGTCGAAATGTACGAAAAAGTGAGGAAAATTTGGACCTTCCGAATGGACATTTTGAGACGGAGCCGCGGACAACATTTACATGAAATTATCTCTAAAAATTAAATGGCGAAGACCCATTTATCGATTCCAATAGAAAATTTTAAAATATGATGCAAATTTGAGTGTTTTATTAGATTTTTAAAAAAATGACGATTAAAAAATCAACCTTTATTTAGAGTTATAGGGTTTAAAGTATGAGGCTTGAAAACCACACATATGCATATTATATACATATGTATATATGTATATACATATAAGGAACTTGTAGAAAACAAATACAAATACGACTTGCTTTGAATAATGCTTCTTAATGCAAATGTCCAATGATACATAGCCAAAATAGTTCTTCCGAACAAGAGAACGAATAGTTTTAAGAACCGTCTTTATTAGGAGTTGCATTAATTTCTAACTTATTATTATTGTATTGTATTGTACAATGCAAAAAACTAATGTTAATTGCTTAATGTTTTATTGCCTGAATATTAGGCGTTATAAAATAATGATTTACACAATTTTCAGATATTTCAAAATATATGAATGACACAGTGTAGAATTTCTCACTCTTAAAGCTCATTCTCATATTCTGGTTTTAAAAGGAAAAACTCAAGTTGAGAATATATCTTCATATCTGGGAACTTTGAACTGTTTAAAAAATGCATGTATTTTAAATATATAGTTTGAAAACAAAATTGAAACAAAAATATAGTAGGCTATGTTCAATAAAGAAAACAATAACAAATACATTGAGAGTATTTTCTACCGAAGTTGGACCAAAATTTTTCAGTTTTAATTATTTGTGTAGAAATGCCACAAGATAAGCAATAAGTTATTTTCATACACACAAAGGCAGTATATAAAATACTAATTAATCTTAATATGTCTCGCCTTACGGAACCATCTGAGAAATCGTATGCCAGCGATTCCTCTTCATCTATAAAAAGATCTTCTGCAACATCTTGATCCTCTTCATCGTGGACATCATTGAATGTGACGCACATATTGTGAAGCACGCCGGCGTTACAATTTTATTAATTAATGGCAAATCAACCTGCTCAGTAAAGAGCAACACCCTTCTGAACAGCGATTTCAGCAGGCCAAATGTCATTTCAACAGCGATTCCTGTTCCTGAATGAACTTCGTTGAACCGTTTCTGTAATTCCGAAAGGTGTCCGGTGTCCTTAAATGGAGGAACCAACCAACTGGCTACTGGGTATGCCCTATCTCCAACAATAAATGTTTCGATAAGAACTATTTGTTCCTTCTGTTCCAGAGCATAGCGATATAAGTCTGACCTTTTCAGAACTTTGCTGTTATGTAGGGAACCAGGCTCTTCACAGGCTACATTTATGAACCGTTTCCTAACCTACGACAGCTTGCAACACTATGCTATAGTTACGGTTACGGCCGAAGTACACCTCTTTCGACACTGCAGAAGCCTTGGTGACAATATGCGTGCAGTCTATTGCTCCAATAACACCGGGAACTCCTCTTCTCCTTTCAAAATTACAGGTTATGTCAGGAATTTCTGATTGTTTCGGCCAACTTATGAACTCATTTGATGTTTATGGCTCTTTTGACTGCCATCCAGGCTGTGGATTTAGCTACACCAAACAGAACAACCAATTGCCTGAATGTTATTGTGTTGCTAATGTACCAAAAATACATCTACATATTCATTTTGGCATCCACCATTTCCTTGCCTCCAGTGTTGGATTTCAAGGCATATTAAGAGAACTTGCAACGATCATAACGAATAACGCCCACGTACATAATTATTACAAATAGTTTTGTAAAATTACACTAGCCAACAAGGTTTCGGACTGGAGCAACCAAATATTTTCCTAGGGTAATTTGGTGGGCTGAATTCGAACCTGTAACTAGATTTTTTCTATCACGTCAGGTTTCCGAGATCGAAAAAAAAATGTTTTTATTCATTTTTAACATAAAAAATTATTAATTTATTTAAAAATCAATGAATTTTATTTCAACGTCGTTTGTATTTTGTTGGTTCGGTTTCACGTATTAGAG
>JAHXMU010000434.1:17835-40440 GCA_019455685.1 Philornis downsi
TGTTTACAATGCTCTTGAAAGATTTCCAGGCTGCATATTCTTTTCCCAATAAACATTGTGAAAAATTGTCATCGTTCAATAGCTTTCTGATCTGAGGGCCAACAAATTTGCCTTCTTTAATTTCACCATATCAAATTTTAGGAAAGCCGATAACAAATATTTAAATGCTGCAACGTCTTTGTCCAGAGCCTTAACAAAGTTCCTAAAAAAGCCCAATTTTATATGCAGCGGCGGAAAAAAGAACATGGATCAATTAAAGGTTTATTTGAAATGTTTTGTTTTGTTTAGACGAAGGAAACAACAGTATTTTGTGAAACCTACTTGGATACCAGTTAACAAATCAATGATCTGAAACAGATTAATTTGCAATTATTTACGGCAACTCCAAGATGTTTCCACTGCTGTAAGCGTGAAACTAGTAATTCTGCGTCTTGCTGCGTTAAATGTAAATCCCGAATTATGTCACTCAGCCCAGCTTGAGTCACTAAATGGTGATCATCATCAGCCTGATATAAGCTACCACTGCTGGTGAAAGATGTTTCGGACTCACTGCTCCTAGCACTGGGAATGACTGGCAATAGATCATCTGGTGGACGTTGAACTGGTTTGGAAACCGATGGAACATTCGCGTAAGTAATGTTTTTTAGATTTTTCGTATTGAATCCAGCAACTTTTGTTAAACAGAAATAACAATCGGTTTGGTGGTTACTTGACTCTCTCCAAAGTACAAGAATTGAAGAATAGAAATAGATCTTCTTGCCATTTGACCACTTGCAAAAAACAGTTCTGCAACTATTGCATAGCATTGCCTGTGCCCATAGTTTGTTCAAATTTCTGACAGCAAAACCAAAATAATGTAAATGTTCATATTTCAATGATTCTGATATTGCATATCCTTGTTTTCCAACCAAATATTTACCACATACAAAGCAAAAATAGCTTGAATCAGTAACACACGATCCCCCTGACATGCTTAAACACTACTACTATGAAGATTTAGGATGAATGTGGGCCTCAGTCAAATAAATAATTGTGAAATTGTAGTATCAATATTGACTGTTTTACAGTATTGCCCAGATTAGTTAAAAAACGTGCCCCGTTTCAATTTTTCAATTTTTTTTTCAAATTTGTAGAGCAGTGTTATCGGTGACATATTGATAATTTTTACAATTGTTTACCTTTTTCACGGCCACTATGGTCTCAGCAATTGCCTGCAAATCCTCCACTTTATGGGCGTCATTGCCCGCCCCTAGTTATTAAGAAAAACATTAGAATTCACTTTCTATACTTTACCTGCTAATTATAGGCCAGTTTCATACAAAATGTTATCGATATAGTTCATTAGCGATATAATCACATTCGGCATATATGCCATCTATATGTGGTAACCAAAACTATAATTAAATGCAAAAAATGAGCTATATAATCACAAAAAAATAGTTAATAAGAACAGCTGGATGACAAACGCTATATGGAATGAAATACTCTTTCTGTTGGACACTGAAATGGTTAAGGAAAGAAGAAATTCTACTGTTTATTGACAACGCTTCTTGCCATAAAGTCACTAAATCATTGATAAATATAAAAATAGAATTTCTACCACCGAATACAACTGCCCTGATACAGCCGTTAGACCAAGGCATACATACCTTTAAATACCAGTATCGGCAAATATTAGTAAAGAAACAACTGTGTGCAATTGAGAAAGGTAAAACCGTGCCGGAGTATATCAAGGCCTTATCAATATTGGACGCTCTATATTACGTGAAGCGAGCATGGTGGTTGGTAAAATCAGAGACAATTGCCAACTGTTTTAAAAAGGTAAATAAGTTAAACATTGTGCATTTTTCAATTGATTTGTATTTACATACTTAAATTATAACAGACCGGATTTACGGAGAGCAATGTGGACCAGAATTTCAGTGATAGAGATGAGGATATAAATGAAGATTTCATTGCCGAAGTTATGACAGCTGAATATATACATTGCGATGATGACCTGGTTTGCTTTGGGAGCTTAAGCGATGAAGAAATTTTGCAATCACTAAACGACGAAGACTCTGCAAGACAAGATGATGACTTAAATTTAAACGAAGACGAACTTTTTGCATTTGAGAAAGATCATCCCACTACAAAAGACGTCTTAAATTCTCTAGACGTATTAAAAGCTTTTGCTTAGAAAACGACATAGAAAGTTCATTTTTGTTTGAAAAGAACATTTTTGTTTGAAAAACACTCCATAAAAAAAAGTCAAACAAAAAGATTTTTTTCAATAAAATAAGTTTTAAAGACTGATAATAAGCATGTAAGTGCCACACCTTAATTATTGAAAATGTATATGTTATGTATATATTGCAGATAATAATTAAAAAATAACAAATATAGTACCTGAATTTAATTTTTTTACATTTTTATTTTTATATTCCATTTAATAACTTAAAAGTAACATATATACCTGAATTTAATTTTTTTACGTTTTTATTTTTATATTACATTTAATAACTTAAAAATAACAAATATACATGAATTTAATTTTTTGTTGCCACATTAATGTGTTTTTTTATCGAATTCGTATATATGCCATATTGTGGCATATTGTGGCATATATACGAATTAGGCATATAGTCCTATTATCGATATAGTCCACAATTGTTGTGCATCTAAAGAATGTGACTATAAGCGAAAAATACTGTACTTACATTTTCAAAGTCATCCATCAGCAAAGTTAATGTTGTTACTTTTCGAACAAACGAATAGTTATGTCGGAGAAAATGTCAAGAAAAAACGATAACTACATATATCTAAATTCGCAAAAAGACTTAAAAATTATCGCGGTTAATCGGGATGTTTAAAAATGTATTATTAAAAATCGGGAAATTTAAATATATAAAGTTGGGAAAAATATGTTCCAATTTTGTCGAAATTGACTTCTTTGGCAAACAATCAAATAAAATTCAATACAAACCTAGTGATATAACGATTCCGCGAGCCCTTTATTTAGTTATCTTGGATAAGGTTCAATAAAAATAAAATAACCGTACAAAAATAACCGATTTTCTCGTTCTACCCGTTAAATCCGGTTTATTTTGAATCGTTACAACACTAATTATAGAACGATATTTATCGGAGTTACAAATTTATAGCAACGTGCAATAAAAAGTTTTGCCAGGATTGAACCGTAGTTAAAAAGACAACAGAACCATTTTGCTTGTGTTTTATTCCTCTTTGTGCGGGCGCTTGCTTGTTAGTTGATTCGATATACTCATATGTGGAAGCACAAAATGATGATTTGCCGGACACAAAGTGAAAATAATATGCGAAAGCATACAGCAATAATATGAGCATACGAGGTGTGTTCAAAAAAAGGTGAATTTTCAAATGTCGCGGGCTACGTACATTCGACTTTCGATTATTATTTTTTCTGTTTGTACACTCGTCTCGAAAATATGTTGTTGGTTTTATCCATATAAATTAATATTTTTAAGGCTGGAAAGCCAAAAAAATATAAGTCTTTATTTGTTGTTTTGAAAAATCGAACTAAACCAAAAATTACAATCTATAATATAAAAATGAATCGCTAAATGTGTTGGTAAGCGCATAACTCAAGAACGCCTGGACCAATTTGGCTCAAATTTTTTCTCAATTGTTCGTAATTGCCTGGAGAAGGTTTTTACGAAAGAAAATTTTGGGAAAACCCTCCGGAAAAGTCGGAAAATTGAAAAAATCGAATGGAATTGTTCCGGAATGTCTTTTCGAATGGCAAAATAGAAAACTGTTAGTGGAAAACACGAAAAAATCCGGAAAAGCGTGAACAATTTCAATTTGTTTCGACGAAATTTTGCATTTTATCACATGATTTGATGATTTTGCGCTATATAAAAGTGGAAAATTCGTTGTGAAGCTAGGAAAATTTCGGAAAATTACGAAATTTATTGCGATAAAATATGTTTTGCGTGAATTTTGGGTGGAGAAGTTAACGAGACAAATAACAGATGGCGCTGTGCTGCGTTCAATGTTGAAACTGAGCGGAATTTGACAGCTGCACTTTTCGCATTGTGATTTTCTATTAAACAAATGTGATATTTTTCTTGCTGCAATTGATTCGAGTTTTGCGTATTATTACACTGAATTCAGTTTAGTGCAATGTTTATCAATTCGATCATTTTTTCAGAAAATAAGTTTGCGTGTAAAAAGTGAGGTTACCTTATTGGATTGCGGGCATTTATTGCGATACATTCATTTCGTAAGTTTGTTTTTTTTTTTGAAAAAAATTGTCTTTTTAATAGGATTAGTCAAAAATTACTTTATTCCATTTCAGGGAGAGTTATTTGACTAATGCCACCTATTAGACGATCAAATCGTGGACTTCGTACACGTAGTGCAATAATTAGTCAGAAAGTCCGTGATAATCAAATGCAAGAGGAACGCGCAGAACATAATGGATGGAGACGTGCCCATATTGCGCAAGTTTGCGCTGCACAATCACCACCTCACATCGTTCACATCGTCGAAGGAGGAAGCATTGCACAAAATTATAAAAATCTCGATTGGATTAGTGAAAGGGCAATACTAGCAGCGAAGAATAAGGACGTCGATAACTTGAATTTGATTATTCAAAGTCAAATCGCTGGGGAACTGCATTCGTACAAATCCGTTGACAGCGTGACCGAAGAGGATGAAGCGACAAACTATCCGACGGAATTTTTGAACTCGCTTGATGTGCCAGGAACACCGCGGCATAATTTACAGCTGAAGGTAGGATCGATCATAATCATGTTGCGGAATCTGAATCATCCGATATTGTGCAACGGTACGCGGTTGTCCATCAAGAAACTGATGAACAATGTGATTCAAGCGACGATTATCGAGGGCAAATTCAAAGAAAAAGAAGTCCTTATTCCACGAATTCCGAGAATTCCAACTGATCTTCCATTCCAATTTAAGCGGATTCAGTTCCCCACTCGATTGGCTTTTACGAAGACAATAAATAAATCGCAAGGCCAGTCGTTGGAAGTCTGGGGGATTAATTTTGAATTTCCCTGTCTTTCGCACGGTCAGCTGTACGTTGCCTGTTCGCGTGTTGGGAAACCGTCTTCGTTGTTTGTTTTTGCGCCGGAAAACAAATCAAAAAACATTGTTCATCATATCGCTCTCTACTGATTTCGATTCCACTCAAATAAATCGCACTGAAATTTGAACTATCTGTGTTTTGTTATTACTCGTGAGTTTATCTGAAGGCGTTAAATTGTGGCGAGTCGAAGTTCGCCGGGTCCGCTAGTATTCAATAAAATAACTTATGGTTAATGTTTCTTAGCCTAGTCAGCATTTATGCTTCTCGGCCTGGTCAGCATTTCCGTAAGTGTGTAAGACGCACGTCGTATTCTTGTTGACTGTTGTCAGCATATTGCCGGGTACGCGTGTTACCAGTGTCGATGCACTATAACATGCGTTGCAGTTTCTGTGTACTTGGACAAAAAAATGTGTCGTAATGTTTTGGGCGTTGATTGATCGGGTGTTTATTAGTGGACTGTATCAGCCCACTTCTTCTGGTATCTCCCATACAAATTGATTGGTTTCATTCCAAAAATTTTGCCTCTGAAACCTCTAATTCATAGATCGCAACAACCCAAATTTTGTGTTTTTGGTTTATAATGCTTGAATAAATTTGGAAAAATTACCTTTATCAACAGCCATTTTGGTGTCTTCCACACGAAAGACCGATTTAACCCACATATTATCATAACTTCTCTGACAGCTTTCATACAAATTGACATATTTGCTGAAATTAATTTTCTCCCTTGTAACTCCTAATTTTTACACTGCTGCAACCTACATTTTTATTCATTGTACTGATTTATAATATCTGATAAAACTCGGGGGAAATCGTTCCGGTACCTCTTTTCGAATACTTCTCATACAAATGACCTATTTAATGCATATATTCTTAGCTTCAATCTTTCAATCAGTTGCACTGAAATCAGCTAAAATCTCTGAGAATTGTAATGAATTGCATTGCGCACCCAATCGAATACTTCCTAACAAATTGTCCGATGTGTCCAAATTTAGTTTTTCCCCTGAAATCCCTAATTAGTAGACTGCAAGGACTAAGGCAATGGTAAACTTAGGACCGAAAAGAAATAGATTGCGTTCCTCCTCCCCTACAGATGTCTCTCGTACAATTTAACTAATTTAGCAAAAATCAACGTTTCCTTTGCAATATGTACTTACATATTAAAGTTTTCAGCTTTTCCATTTATAATTCAAATAATTTTAGTTCTTTCATTTCAAAATTTGAATGTTTATTCCTGATTTTTTGCAAATTTAGTTGGTGTTTTCTGATTTTCAATTAGAAATTCCAATATGTGATTGACTTTTCCTGGATTTCTAATGGAACTTCTGATTGTCGGTCAACTTTTCCTAATTTTCAAAAGAAAATTCTGGTTTTCAATCGACGTTTTTTGAACTTCAAATGGAAATTGATTTAGGCATTTTCGTAATTTTAATTGGAAATGATTGATAAAAATAACTATTTCTTAAATTTTAATTGACTTATTAATTTTTAAATTTCAAATGAAAAATTTGGTTTCTATTTAGAATTTCTGAATTTCAATTGACATTTTCTGAATTAAAATACAATTGTAAAAAAATTTTCTGAAACTGAAGTTGAGAATCGCATGACTCCATTCAGGATTACTTAGCGCGAAATTAATTCGTTACTTCTGTTTTCCATACAATCAAAATTCAGCAATGCAAGCAGAATTTTGATGTTAAAAGTTAAATATTTCAAAAATGTAACAGCTGTAAGAGTCAATACCTCGTAAAATTAATACTAATAACAAATGTTTTAAGACGTTATCGCCATTTTCCTATATTCTTTCACCGAAATTTCATGTGTTCGCTTTCAGTCGTTCAGTCGTTGATAATTTGTAAAAGATGGCATTACCGTGTTCAAATCCTGAACAGGCAAGGCAAACATGTTATTAGTCCATATTTTATATGAATGATGACGAAATTTAATGTGAATCGGGCGAACGAACACTGAATTATGGAAGAATATCTTATTTCACCATTCAGAACTAACAACTTAGTATATCTAAAACGATTTCCGTTGTCGTACTTGACGAGGAGTTCTGTACAATAACTCTTAACTCTGTACCTTTTCATATGATATATTCCTCTTTAAAAGACGGTCTGTCTCTTTTTTTTACTTACAGCCTTACCTTATGGCACATAATACAATTGTGTTCAATATTTAGAGCGCCATTTTGCATCGACCAGGACGGTTCCAAGTACGGGTTTTGCAGCAGTTGCCATAGAATGCACATTATGTTGCCACCGTGTATCGGAAACTGAATCTAGTGCGCATCTTAGGTGTAACCAAATGATGATATGAGTCTACGCTGCCACCACGGATGACATGCACATTCATAGCGCTAGAAGCTCGACTTCCGTGCCGACTTTTCTGGTTATTGGACTGAGGACATCTTTCGCATTAAAATTTCACAGAACTATTTAATAATTAATAATAATTATTTAATTGTGGGGACTCGCTCAGGAGAAAGCGTTTAAAGTGCGAGGTATATTTTTTCCAAATGTGTTTTGTCAATTTCTAATCCGATTAACTAATATCGGTTTGTCCAGCTGGCTGACTAGTAGACACGATAATTCGTAACTAGTAACTAATCAATGGAATTGGGCCAAATCAGTACAATGATGAGAGGTTTTTTATAAATTCATACATTTCATGGATGAAACAGGGAAGAAAAGGACACACATGGTATTATAGAATAAATAACAAACTGCTACAGCTGAAATCAAAAGACTGTGATTATGTATATGTATATTCCTTTACTTTTTAATAAGACAATCAAAAACAGATGTTTCGAGTGATGCAATAAGAAAGAAAAGGAACAGAAATGCCTAAAAAACGATTAAAGCTAAAATAATAAATTTGGACTGTTCATTGCTAAGCGGTAGGCGATAGAAAATAATTTGTCGCAAACTCTAATTTTTGAGTTTACTACTGTTAGGAAACTAATAGCGTATCACAGTACTCACTGTAGGCTAGAAAAGTTTTTCAGAAAGCAGTACTTCTTGGTCATAAAATATGGAAGAAGGTCACATCGGTCAGAACAAACGACTGCAGTTGAAGTCACAAAACCTGCTGTTAAACCTCAAATGGACAAAAATTGTTCGAAATTCGCCGAAATTGTAATATAACTTAATATTATCACATATTGCAGGAGGCATTTAGAAATTCATATTTATAGCGAGTAAAAACAGAGAAGAGGGCGGAGAAAAATTATAACTTCGTTCAGGATGAATGAATGACGATGAAATCACTAAAACCAAAGCGATCATCTCTGTTGCGACATAGAGGCAATAAATAAGAAAGGAGATTAAAGTTAAGAATGCGGATAAAATGTCAAGGTAAATCGGGAAGTAAAAGGTCAACAGTGACTCAGTTACATGAAGATAATGACTGGAGGTGAAATCTTCGAATTTAAGAAGTGTGTTCCGTAGTTGCGCGATAAAAAAAAACTATTTCGAAATTCCTTCTATTAAGATACAAACCAGGAAGAAAGAGGACATAAATTTTACCGCTGCATGAAAGAAATATCTGTGGCTATTATCATGAAAATAGTGCTGCAGTAAAAGTCAAGCAAGTTAGGCGGCCCGAAATTTTAATTTTTAGTGACTTCTTTCTGTTGGTTGAAAATAGAGTCGCAATGATTTGCTGGAAGATTCCCCCTGGTGGAGTAAATTGCAGCGGAATTAAATTTCCATGTAAAATTATAGAATTATACTTTCAAAGTAGTGGGGACTTGCTAGTAAAGATCATCCCACAAAAAAAAAAAAATATGCGAATGGCAACGTATTCTGCATTTAAGATTAAAGTTTATAGAAATAGAATTTATCCAAATTTAATTTATGTAAATTGTGTTTATACAGATAAGTTACGATTGTTATGGATTCTACGATAATTGTTAAATGCATTAATTTTAGCACGAGCGGCTAAGAACTGGTAGAAAGGCATCACATAACACACGGCCTATTTAAATTCAAATTAAAAATTCAACTCATCTATTGAAGCAATGCTTTCTATATTCAATTAAACTTTTCGGGTATATTTATTCGATAAATATGCCCGCATATAGACTTCCTAGTCAAAGACTGTCGTCAACATTTTTTGTTAATGCGTATAAATAACAATAAAGTAAGTATACACAGTTGTATTTCTAGGTTTTGTTTTTGGTTCCGAAATCTGTTCACAACCTTTTTTTTACAAAATTTTAAATATTTCTCTCCTTGGCAATATTGTTTTTTTTTATTAATTTCTGAAGTTGCAACACGGAACGTAAGAGAAGACATCAGATTTCGAAACAAGTAGAACAGTTTAATTTCACTATAAAATGTTTACTGATTTGGTGGAGGGAGAGGAAGTTTTGAAATAATGCAACAAGACAGAGATCAACATTTAATACTGACGATCAGGTGTCTCAACTTTTTTAATTGTTGACTTCGAAAACTGTAACTACTGATAGCGGTGCTGCTGCCATAATTCGCAAAGGACCCAACACAATAAAAAATTCTACACAACGCCGATTTTGCGTAGTAATTATAATAACCATATAGTTTAGAACTGAATTCATTAAACACATAAGGTAATAAAAAACTGTTATGTGCTTATTCACATGCCGTTTGGTATATGCAAACAAAACAGATGAGTCAAACAAACTTTGGGTTGGTAGTTGACATCAACAACATTATCATCAATAGCGTTATAAGGCAAAGGTTAAATATTGTAGTTATTGTTTCGAAACGGAGGCTATGTTGGAAGAATACGATGGCTGGATGACGGGTCAATGCTATGTATTTAGATTGAGCGTAGTCAAATTTAACTAGAATAGTAACAAGTAATAACAACAACTTGTTGCGATACAAATACAGTTTCGTACTTACTTTCATTTACAATTTTATCCATAGTCTACTAAATAAAATTTTGAAACGTTATTTTTTACATACAAAAGATTTTTTATCCACACATAGTTGCACTTATAAACGAAATATAATCTTGAACTACCGAGAAAGAAATTTACAGATAGCATTTTTATTACTAAGGTGATTTTATACACTTTATACAATGAATATGATTAACACATCATTAACTTGAAAGAAGTTTGTTTCAACACTTTCTAACTGTCTACATAAAAATATGTGATACTTATTTATATCAAAATAGTGGGTAATAATACAACAAAGTCCTGATCAGGCCATTAGGTTATCCTTACATGTTATTTTTTATTTTTCGTTGAAGTCGCATATTATTTACAGCTTTAGTAGCTATAGAGTAGGAAACATTTTTCATTGACAATTCAATGTTATAGCGTGTTTTAGCGAAAGTTCAAAAGTTTAAATTTGATTTCAGAATAAATTTACCAACAACAAATATTTAACGATTATACATCGCCGAATAAGCTATATGCCATTGAAAAGTTGGAGTAGAAATCTAGTTCGACTGCGTTTTGAGTACACCGTTTATAATATTGAGAGAACTGATCAAATTCAATCGCAGCCATCCCAGTGGAAGCGTCCAGAAAGCCAAGACCAAAAAAAGCACGTCAAGTTCGGTCAAATGTGAAGGTCTTGCTCACTGTTTTCTTCGATTGCAATGGCGTGGTGCATCATGAATTCTTACCACAAGGTCGTGCGGTCAATAAGGAATACTACCTTGAAGTTATGCACCGTTTGCGCGAAGCAATTCGTCATAAACGCACAGAATTGTGGAAACCCCAATCATGGATTTTGCACCATGATGATTGTGCTCACACAGCTCACACATCGATGCTTGTGCGTGAGCTTTTGGTCAAAAACAAAACCGCAATCACGCCTCAACCACCGTATTTACCGGACTTGGCCCCGCTGACCAAGAGGAGGACTTTTCCTCTTACCAAAAATGAAGACACCGACAAAAGGAAAGTGTTTTGCTGCGATTGAGGAGATAAAAGAAAAATCGAAACAGGAGCTGTTGGCGTTTCAGAAGTGTTTCGAGGATTGGAAAAATCGCTGGCACAAGTGTATTATATCTGAGGGGGATTACTTTGAAGGGGACAAGGTAGTTATTGATGAATAAATAAATGCTTTTTAAAAAAATTTAAAATAACGGATATTTTTTATCAAACCTCGTATATATATATTGTACTCGTATGCATTGCAAAATTAGCACGTCCATAAGGTTTAATAATAAGATAGATAGGGAGCGGTCACATCACCCTTCAGGCGATTCGAGTAAAAAACTTGAAAAATTTATCTAATTTCCGTTTACAAAAAAATCGTACCCAAGTGGTAAGTGTATACCTACAATGTACATATATATGCATATATACATATGTATTCCATATATTGCGCACAACCATCGGCCCACCGCCAGTCACTGATAAATAAACATAGCTAAATCAATTTCAACAGTTAAGTAACGTATTTATTCTCTTACTTATCTAGTGACTAGAACAGACATATGTGTGTGTACGCCTCACGTAGAAAATAATTCGAAGCACTTCGCTTTTTCTCCAATTGGTCACACCAAGCTTCGATAGTACTTCAAAAGCATGGTCCTATCAACCGAGTTTGGATTGCCTTGCTCTGCGCCATCTATCAAGTTCGTGACCGGAGTGCGACCTTTTAGCAAACAATATTCTCCTGTTAATCTTTATGCTGATATCATTCGTTTTGTTTACAACGGAACCGAGATAGATGCATTCATCCACCACCACAAAATTATAGTTGTTCTCTTCGGAATTTGCCGTAGTGTGAATATGTAGTCAATTGTTGATTTACCAGGCCTAAAGCCACATCGATCAAATCAGCTTCAATCGGCTTTAGTCTTTCACATGTAGCATTTAACAGGACCTTATAAGCAATGGGTAAAAGACTGATACCGCGATAATTTTTGCACACTCACTTTACTCTCCTTTTTTGATCGCAGAACATAGTACACTCAAATTCCAATCATCGGGCACGCAGTCCTCGAGCCAAACCGTATTTAGGAGCTAGTGCATTCTGTTTATCACCTCATTGTCGTTGATCTTAAACGGCTCTGCCGGCAGGCCATCGGCGCATGAAGCTTTGTTGTTTTTAAACCGCAATACTGCTATTATGATCCCGTTTTGTCTCGGCGTTGGGTAATTTATGCTAGCGTTCGTTACAATTGGCTGCAGCGTTGTCCTGTATGCAACATCATTTTCATCAGACATTCTTCATCGTACCGAGCGCGGTTTTTGTATGTTGCCACTGTGTATGAGCAACATTAGGATCAGCGGCATTTGGTTGTAGTAGTTGAGAGAGTTTAGTGGAGTAGACGCGCGTCCATGACACTAGAAACATGCCTTCAATTTATTATTACGTGGCCTATCTGATTTCTAGTGTTATGATTAGGAGATAGCCACGTTGGCTTGTGAATGTTTTTATGTGAGAATCTGGTTCCACTTACTAATACATTACGTGCGCCAGAGAAAGAAACTAGTTTGAATCCGTTTTTGATTTGACCAAATTTTTTGAATATTGGGCTAAAGACATCTTCTCTTCCTACTTTGGCATTAAAATCTCCCAGAACAATTTTAATGCCGTGGCCAGAACAGCAGTCATATTCTTCTTCTCGGCATTCATAAAATGTATCTCTGGTCTCCTCGCATTTGTCTTCAGTGGGAGCATTTGCATATGTTAGGGATTACTTGCCTGAAGGTTGGAAGTCGTGAGCTGTGAAAAATTTAGTCACAATATATTTAGTGCTTGAAATGCTTCCCTCTAACTGTTACACATTTTTTATTAATGAAGTGATCTGTTGAGGACAGTAATAAAATGTGGACTAGTTTATATTTTTAATTTCCATTTGAAAAAACTACTGACTGATAAGAAGATACAATACCAAGCGTTTTTCATAAAAAAAAAATATTTCAAGGTTTTTCATTTCGACTGAGCGATGCCCATCTTTCTGTCTGATGGGCTGGTACACATCATAACTATGTAAAAATCGCTATGAAACTTCCAAAGCTCGAAGCAGCCCTCCCTAATATTTCACTAGTTTCTATCCCGGGATTTGAAATGAGCTTTATCAATTGAATTATTGTAAATTGTCTTATGGTGCTTGGCAAAACCCTTAAAAGTTGACCAATTAGTCCAATCTCCTTTGGCACCTTTTGTACAAATTATTTAACCATTATGGTCTTACGTTCATGTCGTTTTCTTAGTTGCAATGCATGTTAAATGTTTATCACTATAGAGTTTGAGAATAACAAGTGGGCAGCAATGTCGAAATTAAACAATAAAATCGTACACTTTAGGAACTTATTTATAATAGTCAGCTCCGTTGAACCTTAATTTTATATTATCACACACCTTTAAGAGAAGGCGAGGTAGGTAAATGGCTAAAAATATATGTGTTCAGAAAATATACAATATATATGTACGGATTTTTATATTTAGCCTGTAATTTATGTTAGCAGATTTAGTTGACATATTTTGATTTTTTCTAGAATTCGAACTCAAGACCTTCGAGTTGGGTGTCAGAAATGCTACCTCCTACCTTAATGGCAAGCACGGTAGAAATTCTGATCATGGTAGAATTTCTAACATAAGTATTCTAATATAATTTTGATTATTTTAAATTTATTTAGACGATGGAACGATAAATTACTTGAAGAAAATTTCTTCTTTATTTAGTTTTCATAGTTCAATCGCTTATACAATTTCCATGTTTATATCTAGTTTACAGTATATTTTGTGCCATTCCATTACTATTATATTTACGGAATTTAAAAATCAACTGCTCCAATTTATCGATGAAAAACGATATGTGTAAAAACGTAACGTGTATTAAAAACAAAAAAATATAACTTACCACCACATTAACAAATAACTATACATACTAAGTAAACGTGCAATGAGTGTTCAGTATAGAGAAGAATAATATAGAGATTTTAATTTGCGGTGAATAATATATAAATTAAACGAGTTTGCGTATTATTTACTTATTTTTCTATCAATTCAAAACTTTTAACTCATTCCTATGAGCTCTATTACCGAACTAAAACTATAAACTAAACTTTTCATTCATACGAGTACTAAACTGCAGACACTATACCTTCTGTGTAGTGTCATATTTCTGTCTGTTACTTCTAGACGCAATATCAGCAACAATATCATATGCTGATATTGCAAGACGATTGACGTCGACAAAGCGCAGAACTGTTTATGTTAGGGTGGAGCGCGGTTGTATCGTTCTAACTTTTATGTTAGGGTGAAGCGCGATTGTATCATGTTAACTTACAGCCCTAAATTTTCTCTCGGCTACTAATGGCACGAATCGTGCCACGGTGTAAGAATAACTGTCAATGGGATCCGTTATTTAAAGATGTTGAAGGAATTGTTTTAGCCAGAACTGCGCTAAACACGTATCCGTTTCAACAGAATTTGATTCCAGCAAGTGCACACATAGCCAGATCGGTTGTGGCGGAGCTCCAACGAAAATTCCCAAACAAATTTATATCCAGAAACTCTATTTTCCGCTGGCCCCGAAGGTCACCTGACCTGACTGCAACAGACTTCTTTTATGGGGTTATGTCAAGCAACAGGTGTACAAAACTAAACCAAGGAATTTGACATAATTGAAGCAGTCAATTAAAACAATAACTGAGGCGATACCGACTTCAGCCCTTCAGGCCGCAATGAAAAATTTTCTGATCAGGTGTCGCATATGCGTGAATGTCCATGGTGGTCATTTACGGTCTATCATCTTCAAAACCCATTAGTTATATAGAATAAAATTGAATTTTCTATTCAATAAAAAATAAATAATAAATGAAATAAATTGATTATATAAAAAGTTATTTCAATTTATTATTTCATTGCGGTTGGTGCATCACCCTGTATATTCAAACTGTGTTTTGTTTGGTGGATTTTAAACCTACGGTATGTACATTTTGAGGCAAATGCATTTAACGATATTCACGCACAAGCATTTTTGATACTGTTGTTAAAGAACTTGTAATTAAAACGATGTCCACGTATTAAAACAAAATCGCATGTAAATGTTAACTATTGAAACTATTAGTTACATCGCGGGGCTTAAAAATGTGTATAATGGGGAGAACTTTGCAGATAACTATTAAGTTTGCATATGTGATTTTTATTTTTTTTATTTTATTGGCTTTCGGTAATACTTTTAGAAGTCACTGTTGAGTGTTCGAACTAGGTATTCTACTAATAATATGCATTAAACCAAATCGCCGTTTTCAAACAGATACCTGTAACATTGTTTTTCAGTTTAAATTCAGCAAGCCGATTAAAAAAAAATTAAAATCTCTGCAAATTTACTGCAGAGGACCAATTATATATAAAAAATGTTCATTTATTTCAATATATTATTAGGAAATGTTTGAATTGTATTTGAAGCGATAAATCACTAGATCCTTATCAACAATTGGTGTGAATTAGTGCACACAAAGAAGCAAGATTATATCTATACAAATTATAGGCAAGCCATTGATTTTTGTTAAATCGCCTAATTTGTATGTGAGGTATACTAAGCCCACTTTCATTTTCTGAATTTAGTATAACTGAATGCAAGATACGAACCTTACAATATATGGGTTAAATTTGTATGGGAGGAACCATAAATGGCGGTGGATAACCAAACATTGTAATTTAATCCAATTGACGAGAACTTAGGTTAGTTCATTGTACGGTTTAGGGTTCAGGGGAAGAGTTAAATTTCGGTAAATCGGTAAATTTGTATAGGCGGTAATTGAATGGGAGAGGCAGTGCGACTCCGTGAAAGATAAATAGCTAATTGAAACAAATTTACAAACGTTGTACTTACCAGTTTTGAATTTAAACGCATAATTAAATTTGTTATTCAAAATGGCAAACTGTACATAATTCTCACACGATTTTCTTGAAATTTAAAAGATTTTTCAAATTTCCCGGGGTATTGAAATCCCAGGAAATTGAGAAATGTGTGTGGAATCACCTTTCTGAGAAATAGCAGTGAGATAAAGATATGCTGGCAAATAAAGAAAAACGGAACGCCAACATCTAGCTGTAGATAATTTTTCACTTCATTTCATAAATTCATTTCAAAATTGACGTCAATTTAGTGGCTATTGTCAAGTCGATAGGCCGCTGAAAAGCTTTAACGCGTATTGAAATATCTGTTATTTCAAGCTACGAGGAGTGGCCCACTCTTTGAATCCACGCATATTAACATTAAGTGCAAATGATTAATTGTCAATAAAAAGCTAATTATAAATGAATATCAATAAAATAGCTCATATGCGTCCATGTTTTTATTTTGTTATCCTGACGTATGTGTATAATTCATTCGTGGGTTTTCGTAGTTGTATGTTCAATTGATATATGGGTCCATATTTTCAGTTTAAATAATTTACGAATGTAATCCCTGCAGTCATGTGGTGTATTTGTGTCATTTTCCGTAAAGTCAGGAGATTAGTGAAGCTATGGAAAATATAACGAATTGTATTTGGTCGTAATAGTTCGATTCAAAAATCTTACTAAAATCTTGCATAAACCACTGACGTTATGTCAATCCCATTATTGTTCAGTACATTAATTCCCACAGCACCATGTGGGGAATTGGACCAAGCATAATATGTTTCATCTCAGATCGCATGCACAAAAATACGTCATGTCAATTTCCCTTAAATTATCTACAGCGAGTGAAACTTCTATTACTGAAACTAGAAGAAAAATGTTGCGAAAAAAACTGAAGTAACACGTACTAATAGCATTGAATCTAAAGATTATAGTTATTTATTATGTCAAAAGTGATTTTCCTCACATTCAAACAAAAAAAAAAAAAAAAAAAATTGATCGCTGTGAAATGAATACTTATTTATATTTAATTGCCTCATTCCACATTTCATTGTAAGGTATACTTCAAATATGCGTTGATTACATTATGGAAATATGTTTGTAATTAAGTTGTTAACACCTTTAAACGCATTCTTTACTGTAAATTTAGTTGTATTTCCCTAAAGTTTTTTTTATCAGCTAAATAGTAGTTTCTTAGCCACTTTTTTTAACGACTGCTTCGCTCATACAGCTTGAGATTTTAAACGAATACATAAAATATCGATCATGGAATTTTGTGTGAATGTACCTTTTTGTCAGCGAAACGTTATGAGCTATATTTGGTTATAACTGGACGAAGGGGCGTGGCACCGCCCATGCAGTGTGAAACTTAAAATAGTCATGCTTCAGGAACTATTACAGGTATGAAGATTCAATGTCGTTGGTGCAAGATGAATTTCATCGGAAGAAGCCATGCGCTTTCGGCATAAAAATGGATCGATTATCATGAAGTTTTGTGCATACGTTTTCTTTGATCTGTGAACGGTTATAGACTATATTTTGTAGTGATTGGACAAAGGGGCATCGCACAGCTCATACAGGTGGAAATTCATACAGGTTGTAAACTTGTGATTTGGTACATTGTTCCTTGTACAAAATATCTATCGCCTATGAGCGATTCCCCACCTCATTTTACACAAATCGTCATAATGGGTCGATAGTCATGAAACATTGTGTGTCATGAAATTTGGTCAGGGGAAGGTTATAAGCTGTATTTGGTTGTGATTGAGCAAAGAAGCAACCATTCATCTGACATTTTGAAACGGCTATATCTTATAAACTACTGAAAGTATAAAAATGATACTCTGATGAAATCAGTACAAACCAGTATTTATTGGTTTCATACAATGTTGCATATTTTCACATAAAATGTTGCGTAGTAGCGTTTATCGACACATTTCTTTAACGGAAAAGCGCAGTAACGATTAAAATTGCCGTTTTGTCCAAATTTAAACAGAAATGAATAAAAGTATCAAAAAAGAAATCTTCACTGAATTGGGGGTAAAATTATAAGTACAGTATTTTTCAGATACAATTTTAATAATATTATATCAATCGGTTAAAAATTTTAGCATTTGTTCTTCATTATCATAAAATTTTTACTTCAACAAATCATCCAATATGTCAATAGATTCAGTAATAAAATAATATTAATCATATAAATTACCAATTGGTGCATTAGAAATTAAATTTTGTGGTTCCTTATACTCGTAAGTTAAATTGTTTATATAGTTCATTCATTATTCATTCATATTCATTCATTATCCAAATACAATTTTTAATTATTGTGAATTTAATATCCCAAAATCTAAATTCTGATGAAAGCCACATTGAAGTATTTAATATATGATTTATTGGTGTTGTTGGATGTTCTTTTAAAAAAATCAATTATTTTGTCTCCCTTTCCTCTTTTTTTCTCCTGGTATCCGTTCGATTTGATCCGTTGCAGATACTAAAAATATCATTATCAGCACATAATTCGGATCCAAATTTTATTGTGTTATAAACGTTGAATGATAGTTCGCTTCCTTCCCCTATTCCGTTTTCGGTTTCTTTGAGATCTTCGAAAAATCGAATATATCTAATTTCACTTCTTGGAAACCCCGTTCTCCGGGCGATGTTATTGTATAAGTATACCCTGGAATCTTTAGGCAAATAGATTGAAAGTTTAATCTCCTGCTTAGTCCTGAATTTCCAACTTGGAATAACTCGTTTGCCGAAGGCGCATCGACAGGAATTGTTTGAGTAGGTGCAATCGGGGATGACATGGATGTGGTTCTCGTGGTGTGCGATAATGAGGATGACCCCTAAAAATTTTCTATATATTTGTTCGATATCTAAGTTGCAAGTTCTAGCGTCATAGCTCGTTTCAAATACATCATGGACCACTCACTGCTAAATAGGATTGTTACCAAATTCCGTAATAAACACTTGCTCTTTCTTTCTTTTGGGCTATAAGAGTTTTCTGAACATGTTGAAGGGAGTCCATCAACGTATGTAGATATCTCTTCGCCTCGTACAGCTTCCCCTTTGAGGAAAGAGATATCAAAATCTTTAATGTTGTAATCGCATGCAGAAGGAACTCCTTCGTCCATAAAAGAGAAAGTAGAGAAATATGAGTTGTGTTATCCTGAATAATACTCACTTTCTTCATTTCTACGTCCATATCGATCTTCTTTTTCTTGGTGTTGATTGCCGCTGGAATCCTCCGCTTTTCTGTTTTCTTCTTATTCTTTGTAATAGCTTCCTCCACTGCTGAGTATTCGGGAAAAGAGGAACCTGTATATCGCTTAAAATAATCTCCTGCCATTTTGGAATTTCCAACTCGTTTTCGGACATTACCGGTAAATCGTCATCCAAAATCAGTGGTTTGTCAATTGCAACTTTTTTCGAAGCCATCACAATAATAATTATACGAACAAACTCTAGTATTTTCGCTTTTGGTTTCAGAATACATTTAAAATCTTTAGAAAAACGACCCTTTTTATATACAACGACAAATAATCAACTTTAATATTCAATTTTACTACCATGTGATATATGCATGGCTGATAATGAAATCATTAGCATCTAGACGATTCCGAACACCTCGGTTTGAAAAACATAGTCGATTGCTCGACTTCATTACGCACATCAAGGTGATCGCAATTCAAATAATGATAGGTGACTCTTCGCGTTGGGGCCACGACAATGTGTATCTATTTATTTATAGGCCCACCTAAGTTCATTTATCGTTTGATGGCGACTACATGTATTAAGATTACTTTCAAAAGATGCCGTTAGAGACGGACTTATTGCTTAGCAGCTGTGCATGGTCATTACTTATTTATGTTTCAATTATTCACAAAGTACGTCTTCGCCCAAACATTTCAGTCAGAATTTGTAAAATCTAACAAAAATGGTAGTAGAGTTTGAAAATCTGTTTTTTAAAGTAAATTTAATTACATTTTGAATTACAAAAGAGTTTTATTTAACCACCAAACAACATTTAACCCATAGTGCGACCTATATTGCCATCTTTGAATTGGAACTGGAAGATGGGTGAGACGATTAACTTTGCTACAAAATGTTTAACTAGTAAATTAAGTCGCCAGCGGGCATTTTATTTTCTGGAAAATAATAAAAGGTAAACAAACAAAGTTTAAGTTTAGTTTACAACCTATTTACAGATAATTAATTTTATATTTAATAACGTAATGTGTGAATGAATTTACGAAATTGATTATTTTCGCATCTGGTTGGAAGGATATCGAAAATTGCATTTGTAATGAACAAATGGGATATACATATTTGCAGCAAAATACTGATGATAACTTGTCCCTTTTTAATCCAAGTTTAGTACTTTTTGCTAAAAGTGATGTTTCGCCAGTGGTACGAAATACGACGTTTTAGTCCCTCTTGCAAACAAAAACAGAATCTACAAAAAAGTAGCATCACTCATTTCCAACAATATTTTTTTTAATTTCATACTCGTATATAACAGAAATATTACATTTTTCTATTTCTTGAAATGATTTCCTATTTCTTGATGATTAATTAATAATAAATTCAACAATTTAAATTAAAAACTCGTACTTTGTACATTGAGTGATTTCGACTGGTTTTTCCGATTTTGAAATGATTTTTTACATTCACCACCATGGGGGTATATTCATTTTGTCATTCTGTTCGTACCTACTGGAGACACTCATCTGAAATCCCATATATGTACTGATTTTAATAGTACTGTTATCGTTTCTGCTAAAATCGCAATAGAGGTCGCATCGCTTAATCTGGGAGGTTGAAATTTAGAGAAAATCTTGCCCAAAAAAGGACTAAATCTGGCTTTGGAATAATGGGTATTGTCATTGATTTTGAAACAATTGTAATATTTATTCAATAGAAAAGGTGGCAGGTAAAAGAAGTGACCCTTCGGTCCCAACTCACTAACATTTTAAGGGATTAGTTAAGATGAAAGTAGGGTGGTATCTTTAAGATGCTGGGCTAATAGACTCCAATTTATGTACATTGAACAAAAAATACGATTTTCTATTGGAAAAGTACGACAAGTCGACGGGCAATGAACTGCCTTTCTTATCTGACTATGAGTCGGTAGATAGTCCACCAATCAATGTTAGCAGATACATAATGTTCAACCTGGTCGAACTTTTGGCGTCTGCACAACTTGTTTTACTACGATATTGTATACCACAGCCGAAGTCACCGATAATACTTATATTGCTAACTCAAAAACTGGAAATAGCACATCAGCGACAAAACGTATTCATGTGTATGGAGAGTTATAAGCACAGGTCATGAAATATATTTACATATATAATTTCTGAATCGAAATTCTTTTATTTGAAGGCAAACTACAAAGTAGAACTGTGTAGAACTTTTTCAAGAAACATGAGAAAATATGTTAGACACATTTTTGGAAAACCGATACGGTTTCGTTTTGATTTCTTAAAATACATAGCAATCTTCTTGTAATGCGGATAACATAATATACGAATGAATATGAATTAATCAATGTGACATTCCATGCTCGGTTACACAAACCCTGTCACTAATTTGAGTTGGTGCGTGGCTCACTGTAGGGCAACTGCATTTATTTCGCATTGCGATTTTGCGCTCAATGGTGAAATTAAAATCATTTATTATCTATTGTGTTTTAAAATGCATTCAATTGTTTTGTAGAGGAGTGTAGAGGAGTGTCTGTGTGCATTTGAAAACGTAATTATGTTGAAGTACTTGTGTTCTTTGTTAGTTCACATCACAGCAGAGCATTCAGCGAGTGTTCCGTGCAGAGCCACGCTCACTCAGTACTCGAGCATCAAGTGCAATTCGAGACCCCCTCTGGCGAAAGGAGAACAAAGTGGAAACAGATTCATTAACATCACAACTTTTGGAATTAATTACCATAGTATTCGCGAAAGAACCAACTCTCATTCTCCAAAGTACCTCTTATACATTATTAACTTAAACCACATGGAAGGCAGTAATGAATGATGCCATGAAACACACCTCCGACTGAGTGTGTGGTAAACACAGTTTTAAATGTCGCATTCAGACCACGTCGCGCCCGTATGTCCACCTATACCTAAATGAAATAAATTTAAGGAATTAAATCAATAATGTAATCCGTTTTAAAACCAATTTTGCAACGACAAAAAATAACTATAATACCGTAAATTCTATAAACCCCTTAACCTTTTGTGTCGAAACTCTTGGTCAACGCCATCAATAAAAAAAAAACATTAATAATGAATTGAAAATTAAAAACATATGAAAAACGGGATTATTTATCGCAATTTTTGCGGACAATTTTAAATAAATAATACAAAACATAAACAGCAAATAAAAAGAGTTCAGAAATGTCAATGTGACGCATAACTTCCACAAAGTTTTTTTTTTTTTTTTTTTTGAAAAATGTTTACTACATAAGGAGTATGAGGTTATGACTTCATGAAGGTATGAAATAATAGTTTCGTCATTATATTATATTATATATATATACATGGCTTCACTTACATTAGCCATATCCATGAAAATATCTAAAATGCAATCAACTTACAGGTTTACACTTGAATAATGTGCAACCTGCGTCTACACATTACCCAACGGAATGGCTGCTTAGTTTTTTCGATTAGCCATTTCACATGAAGATTGCGTTGCGCTTGTAATCAATGACTCACT
>JAHXMU010000434.1:44357-58581 GCA_019455685.1 Philornis downsi
TTTTTTTATCGTTTCGAATAAACTAAATATAAAAGTTGCGTGCTAAGACAGGCTGTATCGTCGGCAAAAGTAGATGTGTGGATGGTACCACTAAAGGCTCTGACACATAGAATCCGTTGAATACGTTGCGGGAACGTATTTGAGTCGTCACAACAAATCCGTTGCTGAAAACAGCTGATTAGTATTGGCAGTAAAATTCAGTTTTTAGCGCACACAAAATTTTGTCGCAATTTTGCAAAATAGACTGCCAAGTAAATTCAATATGGACACTGACCAATTAATGAACGTAATATCAATAATGCTTATGTTGTTCGAAGCCCGCGAGTGTTTGAGAAAATTGTACGGGCAACGAAGATATTGGGTGCGACCACTACTGCGAAATCGCGACTCGCATGGGTTTTTCGCAACCACTTTTTGCTTCCCAGACGAATTCCACCAAACCATAAGGATGGAGAAGAAGACATAAATTAATCAGCTGATTTCTGTGACGGACTTGCCGTACGTCAAGTTGAGAGTTAAACAACTTTAATCCGTTACGGCAACGCATACGTCGTGAATGTGACGTTCTTCATTAAAATATATGCAATCAACTCAGCTGTCAGTCAAACACGTCGCCGCAACGGACGCGACGTATCTTATGTGACGGGCCCTTAACAGGCATATCGGAATACTCCCCTTTGGCACACCGGCAGTTATAGTTTCCGGCTCACTTACAAAGTCTCCCTCTTTAACTTAAATCGTTCGGGCGGAGATATAGCTTTCCAAAAACTTTTGAGTGTTCGTAGGCAAACATGCCTTTAGCTTTAGTTAAAACATGCCATTTTTCCTCTAAGGCAATTCTAACGACTTGAACCAATCTGTGCGTCTATTCAATGGTGCTATGCTGTTTTCTGAACCCAAATTGGTGGTCCGGGATACATCTATTTTCTACAAATATAGACGACAGTTTAGCCAAAAGCATTTTTTCGAAAAGCTTTGAGGTGAGGTCTTTGCCTAGCTTTGGGATCATTTTTGCCAGAGCTACCTTCCAGTTGTAAGGAAAGCATTTTATTCGCAGTATGGCATTAAATAAGAAAAAGCAACATTCTCAATGCAATATGGGGTAACTCTTTTAGCATATTGTTACTGATACCATCAATCCCTGTAGCTTTTTTCGGGTTTTGTTTTAGAATTAATTCTTTTACATTGCGAATCTCAAAACTTAATGTTTGAGAAGGAAACGGAACAACACTTGGCAAGTCAGCAACACCAGTACATGTGTTTGGAGTGAAAACGTTTTTTAAGTGACCAGCAAACATGTTGCCTTTTTCGGAATCACTTCTTGCCCAACCTTCACTCGAATTACGTAGAGGCGGTTTGAATTCGGCACGCCATAAGGAATAATTGGAATCAGGTGTGCCATCAAGACTTTGAAGATAGCTCTGAAGATATGCAGTTTTTTCAGATGATAGCAAATCTGTAAGACGTTTAGTGCACTCTTTAAGTCGAATTTTATGTTGAGGTGATCTGTGCTGTTGTCATTCTCTTCTTGCATTTCTCTTTTTCACGTACGAAGCGTTCAATATCTGCTGAATAA
Source organism: Philornis downsi (assembly GCA_019455685.1). Taxonomy (NCBI): domain Eukaryota; kingdom Metazoa; phylum Arthropoda; class Insecta; order Diptera; family Muscidae; genus Philornis; species Philornis downsi. The sequence goes on from JAHXMU010000434.1 coordinate 45,934, forward strand.
ATTCTATTGAACCCAGTTTGCCGATGAATTATAGTTACAGGGTTTGCAGCCTGTTCAATTTGTTCATTAAATCTGATAATATTGGCTTCCACATCCTCGGGCTTTCAATTGAAAAACAAAATTTTCTTCAGCGGTAAAGCTCATTTCCCACCCGGTGTTTACGTCAATAAGCAAATTTATCGGATATGGGGCTAGGAGAATCCAGAAGTGATTGTGGAAAAGCCATTGCATCCGGAAAAAGTGACTGTTTGATCCGCATTATAGTCTGGAACTACCTCAAAAGGATCCAGTGCTGCAACCAATCCAAAGGCGATCATTTAAATGACGTTGACATTGGCAAGGTCCAGAACAAAGCATGTTTTTTTTAACTAATCTGGGTGCGCTGAATTCGAATCTGGCATAAAAATCGGGCTATCACGTCTTGCCCATTTTTTATCGCATGCTGGCAATACTGTAAACCAATCCATATTGATACTACAATTTCACAATTATTAATTTGACAGAAGCCCACATTCATTCTAAATCTTCATAATAGTAGCGTTTAAGCATGTCAGGGAGATCATTCAAGCTATTTTTGCTTTGTGTGTCGTGAATATTTGGTTGGAAAAAAGGATATGCAATATAAGAATCATATTTTAATGATGTTGATGGTTAATTTAAAAAAATTAACCAGCCTTATGACAAAACTGAATGGAGATTATTTATTGATGACTCTAAATACAGTTTAAGGGTCTTTTTTGCATAATGGGAATTGGATCATGCCGTTAATACAAACAAAATTTACGAGTCAATGAATGAAAATATGGCATTAATCAAATACAACGATAATAAATGGAGGATCTGTGGTGACCTTAAGGGGTGTGATTCAAATTTCTTTGTATCTCTGGACAAAGATGGTACATTTAAATATTTGTCATTCTCACTAAGATTTTGTTCCACAAAACCTAGGTGAGGTGAGTGACGAACAAGGGGAGCGTGCTCACCAAGATTTTATGAAAATTGAAAGAAACCGGACCAACAAAATACAAATGACGTTCAAATAACGCCAATTACTTTTGAAAATTCATTGGGTTTTTAACAAACTCAAGATTTTTTTGTATCTCTAAAACCTGGCGTGATAGACCAAAACCAATTACATATTCGAATTCAGCCCACCCTAGAAAAGATATTTAGTAGCTCCACTCCAAAATCCTGTTGGCTAATGTAAATGACCCGTCTTAGGAACAAACAAAATATATTAGTTTATAACTGCGATATTTGCCGTGTTTTGAAGTATACATAAAAAGATCAATGATTCTGAATCGACTGGTATAAATTTTGTTTGGTTTAATAAATATATTTTTTAGTGTTACACTCATCAGCACTGAGCCAATATAGCTTTCATTACATGTGGCGTAGAGCAATTCTCTTTTAATCAAACAAAGTGAGCTACCTTCTCAGTTCACCACACTTATTAACGATATTTGACTGCAAAATTGCTACTACCCATAAAAACTCGAAAACACTTTAAATTGTTACTTTAATTTTTATTATTGTTGAAGATCAATTTGCATAAAAAACAATTGTTTATTTTGAAATATTGAATATGCGCATTCACATTGCTGACAAAAATAGCTCTCCCCTTAAATTGAATTAAGCTTTACAAATATTTTAATTCAACGCAAAAATTTCAACAAAAGTTTGGCCAATTTAATTTTTATTGGAAAAGGTGACTTTTTATATGCACAAAAAATGGTTCGAAGTTTCCGAAAATTTCAGTCAAGTAAAAAGACTTCACTTAACGTAATTTTGAGTTGTTTCACAAGTTTGCGGAGTACTAAAAGAAGCGATGCAAATTGTTAATTTCTAATCGGCAAATGTTTTAATGAACGCATAATAAATAAAAGAAGTAAAATTATGACTTGCTATTGAAGTTTTCAAAATTCACTGTTTCCATTAACAGAACTAAGTGTGTTAAAATCCTGAACTTAATGCAATTAAATGGAAAGTACTGGAGAGAGTGTGTACTTAGGGAATTTTTCTCTAGCAATACCTGGTAACACAATGTAATGTAACTGACAAAAATTCAAGATACTGCAGTCCACGAATTAGGTACTACATGAGGTAAATTATACTTCGATAAATCGGTCAATTTGTATAGAAGGTACCTGAAAGAAAGTGAAAACTAGTCCATTTACATTTACAGAGAAAAGTTCAGCGAACGCATGATGTGTGTCAAATTTAACTGAATTTAACTGATGTAAGAAATTTTAGATTTTGCTGCATTCAGCGAGTTTATGGTATGGGAAGTACCGGTACTGGCTATGATCTAGCAAAATATTAAGCTATGCCAAACAAGACCTACAACAAACATCGTTTCTACCATCCAACCCAGACTGACGGGCATCGCTCATTCAACTTAACAAGTCATGAAACATATTTTGTCAAAGCATGTTTGGTACTTTAAAAGCTTCCTTCTGGCCGTTTCATTTTTGCCGTATCAAATGGTATACTCGTATGCCGTTCTTCCTTCATTTGAACGTATAGTAATCACATAGTTCGCAACAGAGAAATAATTCATTTGAATTGACTTGTTTATAATCTGCACTACTTTCGCAGTAGTAGCATAACTCGATTTTGTAAAACAGCTGAACAAGAATATTAAAAAAGTTCATTAATGTTGGTCTTTTGAGCACCGAGGAGAAATCTCCTGGAAATATAATTTGTTTGCATGTACTTTAACTAACAAAATCAGCCAGCACATTATATTCTTTCCCCGTGCTCTGACTAACGTTTCACATGATTTTCCCACTTACTTCGAACCACTCAATTTGCGCAACGACTTCAAGATACGATATGAAATGAATCGAAGGCGTTGTTATGATTACTTTCAAGCAATGTAAGGACATAACATTAAAAACTCTGTCAAAGTCCTTGACATCCTATTACACGTAGTACTGAGGAGTGTGTATTTTACGGCACAGGGAGGAATGGGTGCAATTGATAAAGCAAAACCAAACGCAGAGTGGGCGATAGTTTGACAAGCAAAAAAGGCAAGACTGGGAAAAGTCAACAAAACAACACATTAGAATATGAATGGCACAAATGTCCGACAGGAACAGCCGGGGAAACTGGGAGGTAGAAGATCAAACAACAGAATTTCCGAGCAACACAACAAAGGCGTATTTATGCAATGACAACCATCATAAAAATACATAAATTCTTGTGTTGAAAGTTCTTCTTTCACTGCCAATATGTTTGAAAGAAAAAGTGAAAGAAGAACTCACTGATATTAACACTACACAGTCACACACATCTGTTAGTCGGTAGAGAGTTTGTGCATTAGAGCGTTGAAATAACATGTACAAGAAGTAGTTCACTCTGTGTGCTGTCGAATTTAATTTATTCCCAAAGGCCAAAAATACACAATGAAACGATAATGGTGCTACATTTACAATCACAGCTCGCATCTGGAAATCCCATCAGTGGCAACAGCAACCACAACGTAGCAAGAATTCCTTCTAACATTATTGGCTTTTACTACAGCCCATACCTTCGCCACCACCAACCGCAGGCCCACCTTGTTCGTCTTGATTCCCATCCTCTCCTCTGCTGGGATATTCAAAACCTTGCCAAATTTAAAGGCACACTCACGTGTCCTGAGTACACCCATTCGAAGGCATAAACACATTCATACTTTGCACTTGCGAGAGGAAAACTTTTTGCAAATGTTTGTGTGTTCGTATATCTCCAGGAAATGTTGATTTGCGAAGAGGTGAGGTGCCTGTGGTGAGGTTCACAGTGCTTTAATATCCTGAATGAAATGGATAAAATGCAAAAAAGAAGAAGTAGACAAATGAGCATGCGAATAGGTGAGAATATCGTGTGCTTCCAGCAAGCGCACAGGTGCATCAGTTCCTTGGAGGTAAGCAAATATAATCTCTTTTAATTGGTTGTTATTTCTCACTAACGATAAGAGGAACGATGACCAACACATTGTGGTAGAATTGTGGATGCGTGTGAACTGGAAATTCGCAACAAGAAATCCTTAGGCAGATGGAAGAAGTGTTAGCACCATTCAAAGAAATTTAAATCATGATAACGGCAGCCATTTTATCCGAATCAAAACAGCAGAGTAAACCACAAAATTTGCTAGATTACTTGTAGTCAATACATAGATTCAGTAAGCAACATTCCTATGAGGAAATGATGAGGAACAGTGTGACCCAACAACTAAGCAACTAAGTCAAACCAGTACAATTCCAGAAATCCAGATGCAATGAAATCCGAAATGCAATAAACGTGGATACTAACGTAGAATAGGTTTGGCATTAAATAAGCTTCCATTAGGAATCCCAACTATGTTACGGGTGTAAATTTGCGTTTTATACATATACAATGGTATAATAATGCCGCTAAAGATCTCCCCATGACTTTATCATTAACTTTGATCTGTTTATTGTTGAGCAAAATAGAAAAATTCAGTCAAATTGGTACGAAATTCAGTGAAAGGCTGCTGTTTTTTTTTGACGCCCAGATGTACATTTGCTGCAAGCCATAGTTCGCTTCATGCTCACTTTCATTCAATTGCATCCAAGATACAGATACATCGGCGTAGATATGCAGTGTGATAACACATTGAGTACATCATGTGTATGCTAAATAAGAATGCACCAAGTATTGATGTCTGCGTTATCTTCTTCTTCTTCTTATGTGGCAACTGGAAGAGATAGTCTTATCTATTATACGCTTCTCCTCCAATTCGTCACACCAAGCTTCGATAATATTTCAAAAACCTTTTCTGCGCCATCGAGTTCGTTATATATTAATGCGTTTGACCACGTCGATGTCGGCATATAGCTCATACAGCACATTGTTCATACGACGCCGATACACTCCGTCAACGATGAAGGGCCCATATAAAGGATGTCCCAACAAGGACGCAAGATTTAAATGACTGATGCAGCAATTGAATTTCCTCTCTGGCTGTATGACATGTGGTGACGTCTTGTTCAAACCACATGCCCTCCACATTCATTTCTTCAATTCTAGGCACGAAAAAACTGATTATCATTTCACGATACCGAACACCATTGACTGTTTGCACTTGACATGACTCATTTTCATAAAAAAAAGGTTCAATGATTCCTCCAGCCCAAAATCCACACCACACAGTGACACGTTGAGGATGCATTTGCTTCTCGTGAATCACTCGAGGATTTTCCTCACCCCAAATGCGACAATTCTGCCTATTGACGAAGCCTCGTCACTGAAGATGATTTTAACGGCAAAATCAGCATTTTTATGTTGTCTCTCCAATACCCAATTAACGAGCTCCCTTCGCCGTCCGTGGTCAGTTGGCTTCAGTTCCTGAGTCAATTGAACTTTGTATGCATGAAGATGCAAATCTTTCGTCAAAATTCGCTGCATAGTGGATTTGGAGACACCAATTTGCTGAGCTCGGTGTCGAATTGGGGTGGATGGAGTTTGAGCGACATTACCACGTACAGCTGCGACATTTTCGATCGATCGACCTGGTTGAAGGCGCGTTGTTGTCTTTACATTACTAACAGACCCAGTTTTGGCAAATTTATCCATTAATCTCTTTACAGTTGGCTCTTTTGGAGCATTATTGTGACCCCAAATAGATCGCAATTTGCGAACTGTAGCCGTAAAACTTTCACCATTTTGGTAAAACAATTTCACAATGAGAATGCGTTGTTCATTCGTGTAGCGCTCCATTTTTACTAACCTCGTACCTTCTACTAACAAACAATAACAATTTTTCAAATGTCAAACAATGACACTTTGAATGGCGCCAAATTTAAATCTTGCGTTCTTGTTGGGGCACCCCGTACTATCCGGAGTATTTTCCTTTTGAAAACTGCCAGTACTGATTCATCCGCTTGCGTCATAATCCAGGATTCTGCGCCATATAACTAGACAGGTAGAACCAACGTCTGGTACAGTTGGATTTTTGTTTGTCGAGAGAGGGCTTTATCATTGAATCGCTTGCTTGGCCCATAGCAACATCTATCAGCAAGCAATACTCTCCTTTTTATCTCCATGCTGACATCATTCGTTTTGTTTACAGCGGAACCGAGGTAGATGAATTCTTCCACCACTTCAAACTTATAGTTGAACATATATATATATAGTTTATATATAGTTTACACAACGTCCCAAACGAGTAGACTATATGTTAGTTGAAATCAATAACTTTGTTTTGTTCTCGTTTACTACCAGACCCATTTTCGCTGCTTCCTTCTCGATGCTTGAGAAAGCTGCAGTAACATCTCGCAGTTTTTGCCCAAAAATATCTATGTCTCCTGCATACGCGAGTAACGTACGACTTTTATTAAAGTTGGTACCAGTCGTGTTAACTGCAGCTTTCCTCATAATCATCTCCAACAACATGTTAAAGAGGTCGCACGTCGCCCTGCCTAAATCCTCGTTCGGTGTAAAAAGACTCGCTTAGATCTTTGCCTATCTCAGCGTTATCCTACAAAGACGTATAAGCTTCGCAGGAATTCCAAACTCGGTCTCATACAGTTTTTGCCGTATAGGGCTATCGAAGGCAGCTTTATAATCGACGAAAAGATGGTACGTGTCGATCTGTTTTTCTTGTGTCTTCTCCAGAATTTGTTGTAATGTGAATATCTGGTCAGTTGTTGATTTACCAGGTCTAAAGCCACACTGTTAAGGTCCAATCACGACAGTTAGAAACGACTTTAGCGTTATAACTTTCATAAATTCCAGTAGATCTCAGAGGACATTATTAACAACAAAAAACTGGGCTATTTCTGAAGAAGAATAATAAAGGTGATAAAGGTGTATTCCATAAATTTAATTTTAATTTTCTAATTTTAATTTCAGTTTGTAGCACAGTGTTTAATGATAGACACAATCAAATGTCAAAATGGTCAAATATCAAAAATTGTCAATATTGAAGTTTCATTTTTATCAGCGACATTTCGTATTTCCTTAGTGACACCACCAGTAAGAGTAGTGATACGACTGTGTTTACTGTATCGTTTACTAAAAAGTAACAAACTATCATTTGAATATGTATTCATTTAATGATGCTGTATTTCTTCAATTTCTTCTGATGAATACAGGATCAGCGCAATGGAATGACATTTATTAATAGATTTCGAAATTGTGTTAACATATTCACAATTTGCCAGAAAACAGTTAGTATTATGTGTTATGTTAGTATTATGTTATGTATTTGTTGTGTAATGGTTTAATTACTATTTCTGTATGGGTATGATGAAAAATGGTGAGAATGGGAGGACACATTCGGGAAATTGAGGGGTCGAAATCAAAAACATGCAATTCTTATTTTCTTTGGAAAATCTGGAAAATCTTCGCAATGGGAATATTGGACAAGTCTAGCTGTAAACAGGCTTAAAGAATGCTTTATTTGTGATTCCAAGTCAATTCTTAGATGTCGGCACACATTCAGCCTCGCGTTGTAGGAGGCGATGTGGAAGATACCAACAGAAGTTAGGTATACTAAATTTGGAAATAATGTAACTAGTGGCCAGTTAAATGTATGGTCTTATTCACAAAAAAAAAATTAGTTATTCATAAACATATTTAGTACTTATCAGCGTTTTATAAGTTTTTGTGGCAACACTGTCTTTTTTTGTCGTTAATGGTGTGTAAACAGAGCAGATTAATCCGATAATCGGATATAAATAATTGCGTGTATTTATTTAAAACACCGATTATTGTTATCACACAGTTACTCATAGTTTATAACCATCTTGAAACAAAAAGCAGGGAATAATATGGAAGAATTTGATAAATAACCTAAGTTCACGTTATTGTGTTAAATTAAATATTTAAATTTTTGAGGTTATTATTCGTCACTCATTCCTAATTTGCTGTCATAATCTGTAAAAGATTTTTGGATTTGTTTTTAAGGTGGAAGAAATTTTTTAAAATAAAATATGTCTCCGAAAAGTTTTTACGAAGACACTGCGGTTATGGTTATAAAGTCGCGGTTATAAGTACACGGTTATAAATTTACTTTCATCTGAATAGTAACCCCAAAAACATGGCACATAACGACACTTTATTGGAGATCCAACAATAAAATTCGATATTTCTAATTCAGGCGCCAATTTTGGTCATTCTTGAAGGCCTTGTTAAGTACAAAATATGTTCTTTTTTTAAATCCAAACCCAAATTTGTATGAATATGTATGTATATCACTTTATTACAGAATTGTAGTAGGATAAGTTCTATTGTAATTTTTTTTGTTCCACCTTTGTTGTTAACTTTAAATCGTACCCCTAATGTGTTCAACTGTATACTGATTTTTCTATTTAAGAAGATTTTGCACGTCATTGAGCACATCGTCAAAAAATGTTTAGTTCGATCTGTATGTTGGAACTTTGTTTTTGTTTATTCAAGTTCAATACCATTTTAGCCTTTTGCAAAGGTTGGTTTAGAAAAATAATTTTTAGCACAATTGTATTCTCATAACGGCAGGTTGTCTGTAAAGCTTAAATTCATGGAGGAATTCTCATTCTAATAAACAGACCGAACTAAAAATTAACAAGTGAATGATGATTGTGAAATCAACAACAAATTAATAATGTTTTATAGTCGATGGCTTTTTTCAACACAAATAAAGAGGGGAAGTTTTGTGGATGTTTCTCACAAATACTTGTGATGTTTTTCGAGTCTATGCAATCTGGAACGAATTCTAAGTAAGTTGAAAGATTAAGATTCATTAAACTTGATAAAATGTATGCAACCATTATGCCAAGTCTGCTGATGGGTGTCCGTGGATGGATCCGAAATAGTTTTACAGACGAACTGGCATTGTCAAAATATCATTCTACTGCAACTTCTTCTGTTCAAGCTAAGCTTTGCAAACAGCTACAATGGTCTCTTTTTTAACTAATAATATGAATAAAAGTAAATGAAGGAAGACCTAAAGTTGGAAAACATAGAGACAAAGTTCAACCCATTTCTACAACCTTATTTTGCTCGCTTAGTGCTTCAGTTTGATACATCATACCATACTTCAGCGGGGTAGTAAAGTATTGGATGAAATATAATCTTCAATATAATAATTGTATCTACAATATCTAATTTAGATTTTCTATTAATGAATAGGTATAAAGTTTTTATCATAGCGTAAGTTATATTAATTGTGTAAGCAATATCTTTGTTGAATTAAAGTTTTCTGTCTACAGTTACATCAAGATATTTGAATTTAGTTTTCCATGAGACGTCCATAGCATTGGCTTTAAGCGAAGTTGGTAAGAATAGATTTTCACTTTTCCCGAAAACTAAATAGCTTTTGTTTATGACGAATCCACTGAAATTGTTCATTTAATAAAATACTTAATTACTTCATCTATAGCTTTTTGAAGATTCTGCAGAATATCTGGGGAAGTATTGATAATTCACAACTGTACTATATTAAGGTATCAGATACTATAGGTATATAAAATTGAGGATCGGCATGACCGGCAACCAGCGGGCAAGTTGTACGCATTTGAATGTTTTCCAGCTATGTGTAAACAAAATGTCGTATTATTTAAATAGTTCTACAAAATTTTGAGACACAACAGATCGAAACTGATCATTAAAATTTACTCTGATCCTTAATTTTCTTCTTCACTGACACTGTCCTTAACCATCATTTTTATATGCAAAAATAGTGGCACTGCATTATGTTTCGTTTAGAAACAAAATAGTTAGTTGGTTAGTTATATAGTTATATATACTTAACAATTTTATTCTTAATGAGTTTTTCCTGAACTTTTCTGAATTTCTGATTTTTTGCGTTGTATCCTTGTCTTTATTATTCGGGATGGAATGGCTTGAAAAAAATCGCTATACGAGTAACTCAGTAACTCATATTATGTTGTTTAAGACATGAGATTGTTTCCATTCTTGTTTTCGTTATAATTCTGGAGATATTCAAAAATGTTTAATACAATTTTTTAAACATACTTAACGAACTATTCAAATTTTAATTCCAAAAATATGACGCAACCGATGAGATTATTGAGAAACGTCCTTTCTTTTTTATAATAGGTATACTATAAATTTTTGAATTTTATAAATGGCTTGTAAAACGGTTCCTAGTAAGTTTGTATACTTTTTAAGTTTTTACGAATATCACCGGTAGCGTCTTACTAAAGTTTCGACGATCAATAGCTCGTCCCACAATTAAATGAATGAAGTTGCCAATGATTGTCTTTTGTTTATAAATTTAATAAATACAGTCATTGAATAACGAAATTTCATATTTAAATTCGGTTCACGTAGATTAATTGTTACATTGTCGATAGAGGAAAAAACGTGATTTAAATAGTGCAAAATGGGTTGATTTTGTTTTTTAAAAACATATTTTGTTAACCTTTTTTTAAACGACTTAAGACAATGGTGGTTATAGGGCGTATGTTCAAAAAAAATTTTTATTTAAGATAAAAAGAAAAGAAGGAATGTAAAGGTTCGCTATTGTCTATTCTACGTTTCCAAAATTTGACCTCGGGAACTTATCATGAATATAAGTTTGGAGGGATTTAAATATTTTCTTGTCTTACAAGCCGTAGTATTGACAATCTCACCTATTTTTACAAAATTTTTGGACTTTCCAACAAATCAATTACCGGCCAAGATCACAGCAGATAACTTAGTAATGTAAGGATGATTTTTTCGTTTCATCAAGTAAATTTAAAACTTTAAACAGTCTCCAAAATTGTCAGAGATGTCTATTTTGATAGATTGTAGATCGAACTTGGTTGACACAAAGTATGTATAGGCTGATGTTTAAACTCAGCCAATTGGGACAAAAAAATCGTGTATCATGGCTCGATATCGTTCGACGTTGACGGTAACGTTTTTTTCACGGTCGTCTTTAAAGAAAAATGGACCGATGATGCCACCAGCCTATAAACCACACCAGATTGTCGTTTTTTCGGGATGCATCGGTAATTCATGTATATGTATGGCATGTGGCTGTTCATCACTCCAGATACGACAGTTTTGCTAGTGTACTTATCCGTTCAGCAAGAAATGAGCCTCATCGCTGAACACAATTTTTCATAAAACAGCGAATTTTCATTGAGCTTTTGTAAGGCCCATTCACCAAAAATTAGACCTTATCGTCATTCCATGATGAAATGGCAGAGTATACTGTACACTTTTCACTTTGACAGATGACGTTTGGACGCCATTACCAACCAGTGCTGCCAAACTGAAAAACTTAAATCTTAAAAAATCACCCTACACAAACCTAAAATTTTTCCCCATAAAACTCCCATTTATGCCATATTAGGCGAGCACAACAGTTTCGTTCTAGATATGATAGTGCAGTGCCACTGAAATAAGTTAAACAAATAACTTTGCCAACAAGATGAGAAACTCAAACAAACTGCCTGGGATTCTCAAGTCCACATTATTATACAAACGAGTTGTTTCTTTTCCACAACCACCTTTTTTCCTTAAACCGTTTTTTACAATTCTTTGGTAATATCACTTATCGCAGTTATTTCCTTTGATACTTTTCAAATCTTCGTATGAATCATTAATTTGCTTACCTCATTCAGTGAATTATTTTCCTTCTTTTAGACGATCCGCTGGATTCTCCTTTGTCCTTTTGTTTTGGAGGTCTGCAGCAGGACTGCGGACGGAATACAAAGCGGAATACAATCGGGCGTTTCTACAACTATATAGAGTGCTTACAGTTTCATAGCCTAGATATTGCCATGCCCGAATAGCAATCCCATTAACATTTTGCAGACCTTCTTTAATACCTCCTACATTCCTCCAACAGAAGGCTATATTTGTAAATGTTGTAGAGCAGAAGGCAGCCTTGGGATGTCGGCGCTAAAAAGATATTGAAGAAAGCGTGTGCTATTAGATGTAAGCAAAAACCCTCATTCACCGAACTTCCGTCTGTGGTTCTCTCATGAATCACAATAAAATATATTCATTTCTGAAGCAGATGGTGATGACGACAACGTCAAGCGAAAATGGTCCATGTTGAATCGCGATGGCGACCTAGCTGGTATTGACGGTCAGGAAGGTTTTGCTATACGGTTGGTTGATTGGCAGGGAATCATCTACTATGAGCTGCTCTCCTACGGCCAAACTCTTAATTCGAACCTGTACTTGCAACAATTGAATCTTCTGAAGGAAGCAATTGCCCAGAAGCGGCCATCGTTGGCCAATAAGAGAGGACTTGTGTTCCATCAGGACAATGCCATTCTGAGACCATAGATAACTACTCGCCAAAACCTCCTCTGGATCTGGCACCAAGTGATTGCCAACTGTTCCTAGCTATGGCAAATAATTTAACTGTTTTCCGTCAGGACAACACCAGGCCACGCATATCGATAGTTACTCGCCAGAAGTCCCGGAGACTTGGTGAGGAGGTTCTTGCATATACACCTTATAGTCTAGACATGGCATCATGTGATCACCACCTGATCTATTCTATGGCAAATGAGAAGGTATAATGAGAAATATACATTTTAACAATGCCTAGATTACAGATAAGTTTATTTTAAAAGCCATGTATCTGTGTTGTTAAAACCAATTAAGTATTTGGCTATATCTAAAAGAGGTTATGTAGCACTCATGGTGATTTCCGCTCCTGTTGTTTAATGAACTGAAAATAGGTACTCGTTAGAA
>JAHXMU010000434.1:58981-88409 GCA_019455685.1 Philornis downsi
CATATTTGATAAAAAAAAAAATATATTTCGAATTTGCACTTGCCTCGAACAGACACTAACTTGTCACAGCAAGTTCCCACTGACCGTGGAGGGATAATTAGTACAAACGACTATCGTCCACATGTTTGGCATTTCAACCCCCCATTTTAGCCACCTGTCATTGTTGGAGAGTTAGCCACCTCGATGTCTCTGACGAAGACTTTGAGTAGTTGGGTAATCGACAAGTTTTGCAAATGTTCCTTAAACTGTGAGTGAGTAAAGTAAGTCTAAAAATAGGATGCACGTAAGCTGACTGAATGCCAGAAGCCCTCCCATGTTTCATTCATGAGATGTAGGGGCATTTGTTTCATGTTTTAAGTTCACATTGAAAAATATATCTCATGAAACAAGTAGCAAAATGTATATATAAACCTGTGCATAAGTTTCAGTCATGTCTAACACCCTTTTGCGTTTGTTCAAAATTATGGGGGTTGCCAGAAGGAACGTAGTAAATCGCTTGCTTCTTATCGACAAATACTCTGAATTAATAAAGGACGATAAAAGATAAAGTAATAATAGGTGGATTACTGATTCCCAAACTGTCCAGTTTGTTTGTGTGTTATCCTAACAGGCGTGAACAAAAACGTAAGTTACTACAGTCTACGAAAGAGGAATTACAGGAAAAAAAAAATGAATTTCAGACAACTTGTGGATTTTTATGTTTGGTGCCAAAAGCTATGAGTCAATATAGTCCATGTACAGTTCCCCTGCAACATATTAGACAGTGCAAAATTTTAAGAAGTACCAAGTTTTAACAAGATTTGCAACAGTTATAGGGTCTACCAGTCAACCAGCCAGACGCACATCGTCAGAGTTAAAAAGTCATGAAATAAATTTAAGACTCTTGGTATTTTACACGCAAATTTCTGAGTGTTACATCTTTGCCGCATCAAATGATATGTACCTTCATTTCCTCGAGTGCAAACAAAACCATCGTATAATTGAAAAATTTCATTCAAATCTTAAAAAAGCTTTGCAATGAAAATTTTTGGGAAAGTTGATTTAGATCAGTAATATTTCTAGAAAATCATTTCTAATGAGAATGAAATTATGAATTATAAATTGTTGTTTAAAGGTTGACTCTTATGGGAGGTATCAAAAATGGTAGGGTTATACCGCCAGACATGCCAAAATTGATTGGATTTAGTACAAATATTTGCTCGATTTTTCCCAAGTATTAATATTAATAATTAATATAATACAATATATATGTAATGTAATACAAAACACTGTTGTCACTGTTAAAGTAATCCCAATACGCCTCTCTCATAAGAATTCTCGTAGCCATTGGCTGAAAACTCGGACAGCGGAATTTCTCAAGTTTCTCTGAAGCCAAATTTTTCACCGGCGAAACCATCTGGCGCAGACAGGAACAAGAGGTAATATCTTGGTGCCAAATCTGGACTAAAAAATGGATGTATAAGATTATTCGGTGTGTGCGGCCTGGCGCTATACTGACGAAACACTATTCTTTTCGTATTGCCCTAAGCTGGGGCGATTGCTTCCTTCAGACGTTCTAATTGTTAGTAGATGATTCCCTGCCAATCTCACCAAACCATTTGTGCCGACTTATCGTGATTCGATCGCGACCGTTTTCACTTGGCGTAGTCATAAGTAATCCATTTTTCATCACCAGATACTCTCATATCTCATTCACGCGATACAAGGGAATTTGTTTTAGTTACTATCAGAATTATTATGTTATGTATTATATTAAATTATACCTCAGAAATGAGTTGATTTTGTTGCAATTTGCAGATGAATATTCGGTGCATGAGGTTTTTTTTTACGTTAACTACCCTTATTCAAGTAATTCCAAACGGGAATTACTGGAAAATAGATACAATGCTTACCATTATGGTCGGACTTGGTGATTTCCATTATTTTGTCGACACTGACAATTACATTTGACATCAAAATTACCGGAACGGAATAGATGAAGCCAAAATTGCGCGTGATTGATTGTTACAGTATCATGGCAATAAATACTGGCTTGCGTTTTAACCTTTTTCAAAAGAAAACTCTAAAATATGACGTGGATTTCTCAAGGCATCTATTAAAGAAATTATATATTTGTTTTTACTATATTATACCTATATATGGCTTCTACTGGGTGTGACAATGTAATTTATTTTGATTGTCAGACACAACTTAGCAGAGGCGGTTACTCGATAAAGCGAAATATTAGACTGTGAAAGGCTCTAAAAATTTTCGTAATGATTTATGGCAATTATTTTGTCTACCAGCCGGTTAGTCAAATGAGCATCGCTCAGTTGGCTTAGAAAGTCATAAAACACGATATGTCAAAAGAAGCCACATCCGTCTTCAGAGAGGTGTCATTAAAAACTCTGAAGTATGAGGTCCTTTCCCGTATCCCTCAATTTTCCCGGTGTATTTATTTTAGTTAAAAAGAATGGAAGAGTGTTTAGAAATACGAGCATATCTAAAATATGCCAAGTGGCATAAGTGGTTCTGAGGGCAAGTTTTTTTTACCACTGCTCTGATTTCGCCAATATATCCAGCCCATAACATGGTGACATGTGTATCAACTCTCCTTCGGGAAAGTGCCCGTAATATAGCTATCGCCAGTTTTTTCTATGATAATTAGTATTTTTTTATTTTTCAATAAGCACGAACGCAATTAATTACATTACACAAACAGACAGACGCAATATTAGACAGAGGTATATTTTTAGTTTACAAGTTGGATCAGTTCTTTCCAGCAATTATACAAGCCCGTCGTATATTGCATTTAAATGTCAAATAAATTGTCAAGAGACGAGTTAGGTCGTTATGTGGAAAAGTTTTTTTCACTTTGTCCCATTTTGCCAATTTTGAAATTAATCTGTCTATAACTATGGGATACTTTTATAAAACAAAACCATACAAACGCGGGAGTATGTGAGTCGCTTACTTTTCAGGTTATGAGTCAGTACAACGTCCGTACAGACAACTTAAATTGAATAATATACATTTTTTCTGAATAACGACCATTGTCAATATATTGTCTATGGGAAGAAGATATTTTGGGGCGGCGACGTATCTATTTTCGTTTCATTTCATATGGATGGGAAGAGTCACAACTGAGAAACATTGGTTCAGCAGGAAAAAACCTTCCTTATCCAAACTTCAGTAATTAAAATTTACATATGTATTTTCATCCTAAGATAGGGGCAAATTCAACATTTGCGGGCCGAGTTATCTGACGGTGAGGTACATCGTCCACGGTGCCGCAGTACGCAATCCACGGTTGTGGATACACGAGTATAAAAATCCGTCCAAGTCTATATGAAAGGACAGGAAAAGATCAGGAATAATATAATCATATTTGAAACTCTCCGGTTCAATGGTCATCAATGAGAGGATTAATCTTGGTTATGGAATTAGAAGACTGAATTAGCAATTTATTGAACAACCCTTTGTACTCGTTTGGCCAATCCAAGGGTTTTCAAAATTTAGCGTGGAAATCTAATGTTTGGAATTTGGTAATGCAAAGTCTTCTTGAAATAAATCGATTCACGTAAGACATCGAACAGAAAGCTTTCTACAGCGAAATTAATCTTAATCTCTTACTTTCGATAATAAAAGATATCTGTAATGTCGGTCTGTTCAGAGATTAGTCATATACGGGTATATGGCGGAAGGTGTCATCACAGCTTATTGAACATCAAATATTTGTCAGTTCCTAATTGCATTCGATATGAGATCAGTTTTAGTCATCATTTATTTTATGCATTTTAGACATACGATTTACTGTAAAGGTTCCCCATTGGAGTGCTGGTTTCCACAACCGCGCTAGTGCTTTCACTAGATTTTCCACTGAGGAAATGAGTCTTAATCGCTCCCATTAATTGCACCTCCGAAACATCTAAAATATACAGTAATTTTTCTTCCACTAGACTTTTGATTCCCAGGGATCCGGCATCAATGACCAATTGCAAGATCATTGATGCCGGATCTCTGGATCGAATAGTTCGGAAATAACGGAAAAGAAAAATACTTCTTTCGAATTCTTTCGGCGATTGTATGAAAAACAAATTCCCTTGCATCCTATGTTGAGGCATGGAAAACCCTTTTCACATTCAGTAGCTTTACACGCATTCTAGTTTTAGACTCACTCAATGAGAGCTACAGTTTAACGACGATTGCAAATGTTGCAATTTGAGCGTTTAATAGACTCTCGACTATCGATAAGTGGCTGTATCGGAGATTGAACCCGCGTTCATGCGAATAATAATCGTGTGCACAAAAAATCAAAAAATCGTTACTGACAAGCAGATAAAGTTCATTAACGTGCATCGACTATCACTGTTCTCGACAATTTGTCTTAACTTAAGAAACAGTTCATAGTTTGCAACACAAATTCTTTAACATAATTTTGAGGGGATTGTCTTTATATATTCCATAGAAACGAAGTGTACTCGTACACGAAAACGACAACAATTTGTGGGTATATTTTTTTGATGAATCAAATCTCCTTATAAAGTCTATCCACAATGGGGAACATCGCTAGACTAATTCTATGAGAGGTTGAACAGAAAGCATTAAAAAGTAATCTCACATTAGTTTGATTACCGGACGGACAAACGCATTATGTGGCAAATAGTAAATTCATGTATCCTAAGTTAAGTTCCTTTTAGAACATTGGAGTACTAAAATTTCAAGTCTGGAATCCCAAACTCACATTGAAAACAAGCTGCGGGTTAGTTGAAAATTCTCATGAACTCGCATAAAGTGACTTGTTATACACTCACTGCGAGTAATGAAGGTATATATATGTCATTAAATACTGCAAAATGTAACACCCAAAAGGAAGCGTTTAAAGTACCAAATATCTTTTTACCAAATGTCTTTCATGGCTTTTTAAGACAATTGAGCGTTGTCAATAATGATGGCAGAATTTGACCAGTAAACTTTTGATTTAAATTGGGTATATAAGAGACATAAGAGATTAAAAATGTGATCTATTTGCTTTTTGTGGAATTCTTCCAAGAAAGTAAAAATTTGTCCAATAAAAAAATTTTCTTACAATAGGCAGCATAAGCATAATGAACATTTTACAGTTAACAGTTTAAAACAATACAGGTCGATCAGTCAATACAATCAGATCCAAAAGGCAATTGATAAAAGACCTATACAAAAACATAATAAAAGTTGATTTTTAACATTAATGCGTCCTGTGGCATGCACTATGTCAATGTTGTGTATATTTGTACTCCTTCTTGCAGAAAAAATTGGTTATTTAAAGGTGTTGATGGATTTTTTTTTATCCAGAACCGCGCTGAAGACGTACCCGTTTCAACAGCATTTGGTTCCAGCAAAATGAGGCATACCCACACATAGCCAGATCGGTTATAGCAGAGTTCCAGCGAATATTCCCAAACAAATTAATATCCATAAACTTCACTGGTTCCGCTGGCTATCAGGCTACCTGACTTTTTTGCGGGGTTATGTCAAGCAGGAGATGTAAAAAACGGAAGCAAGGAATTTGACTGACTTAAAGCAGTCCATTAAATCAATAAATGAGACGATCCCGTAATAAATAATTTTCTGATAAGACATTACATATGCGTGAAAGTTGGATGGTGGTCATTTACGGTTTATCATCTTCTAAACCAATTACTTATATAAAATAAAATTGTATTTTCTATACAATAAAAAATAAATGAAATACATTGATTAAAGCGAGTTATATATGTCTCTTCATGCACGTCATCATTCAAAACAATCTTATTTTTCTTGATTTGAAAATCAGTTCCCGGAAAATTTTGTATTACCTGAAATTGATTTGATTGTAACTCTTCATATGCGATTATGAATTCTAATCAAACCAACGGTCATAAACGGACTATTGTTTGTATCGTTCGCATGATCGCTGGTTCAAACCCTGGTACAGCCTCCTGACAATATTTGAGCGGCGGTCATCTCAATACGTTTAATGAATACTTCGAGTAGTCGAGTAATCGCCAAACCTATTAAATGGTACTCAAACTGTGACGTTCAGAATCGTCGTTAATATGTAGGTTTCGTTGAGCAAGTCTACAAATATTGAATGTGAGAAAATCTCATATGTATCATTCATGAGATGCAAATGTTTTTATATGCAATTGTTATGCAAAAGCAAAGAGGTTAGCATTCAATGCAAGCTTTTCTGCAAAACTACGCTTTTCGAGCATTCACAAGACAGACGCACAGAAATTTATTTTGACAGGTATCGAAGATTTCATTATGTGGCGTTTCATACTCCACCTTCCCTCAAAACACATTTGATCAAATTTTAATATATGCGCTTCTAATAGTTCTTGAGATATGACCACGCCAAAATTTTACGTTATTTTAATCCGATTAGAACCAGATATAATTCATAGACATTCATAGTCCAAAAGAACCATCGATATTTCATATATCCATTTAAAGATCCCAGTTTTAGGTACGATGCCACACCCCCTTTGGTTCTTCCGAATTTTCTATTTTCTTCAGCCAAACAAAGAAAAGAGAATCATACAAATCGATCGAGCTCTATTCTTACACGGGAAAACAACTCACAATTTCTTGTTTTGAGATAGAGACAGAGTGTTTTGCAAAAAATTGCTATTACCGGCATTTGTTATACCTTGTGAAATATACAAAACCTTAAAATGTCACTAAAGTTGGATCATGAAGTAAACTATAATAACAAAAAACATATTAATTAATTTTTAGAGATTTTGGACAATTTTTAAAAAAATCGTTGTTTTGAAAAATCTACATAAATTATAAATCATACGCAATTTTGGAAATTAGAATTGGACATAAATATGCGGCTAAATAAAATATAATCATAAACAAATCCGACTTTGTTTAAAATTCACGTGTTCTTCCCTCAGATATGTAGAAGACCAAAATGAAGATCTTTGCTTCAAATATGAAGTTTTGCACGAACCATTAGAGTATTCTGAAGAACTCGGTACTCTGAGAATTCTAGCTTAGATGTTCTGAAATGTCGACTTGTGTAAGATTTGTACCAATTGTTGTCATTACTCGTAGCACAACAAATACTCGCTATCAATTTCCCATTTCAGTAACAAATATCAATACTCGAAGTACTGTGTTTTGGTAGAGACCAAGATTTGATATCAGCATATTTTTGTCAAATCCCAATGCCTGAAAGACATGTGTTTGTGTGTACGCCTGAAAAGCCATCAATACTTTTTTCATGTATGTACGTGAACACACACTTATGCTCGTATGTGTGTGTCAACGTGCTGTTGCAAAATGCCAGAGAATATTTTTAGGAATATTTATGCTGCAAAGTTACATATTGAAGTCCCAGCCACTTCATTCATACGCAACCGCCCATACCTGACAACATTGCTTGGATGCCTGTCTGCATGTCTGCCTATGAATTTTATTCGGGGGTCTGCCGGTGGCAACTTTTGAACCGACGCATAAAACAGAAAATGTGTAAATTCGTACCTTAGCATAAAGGTTGCCATTGTTCAAAATGTGTATATTCCACCCAAATGTGAGTGTACGAGCGGGGTCTGGAAACGCCCGTGTGTGTGAGGACATTCACATGCAACGCTCATTCAGGTGAAAAGTTCACCTCATTAATTCATTAATCAAAGTGAACCTGTTCGATTGTCACTTTCACTGGGCAGCATCTGTAAATAATGGCTTTGTTGAAAACGATTCGCTTCATCCACATCTGATGCCCATACTCTTTATCAAAATTATTCTCATTGCTGGCTATAAATAAACAGAAACGCTCCATAAAGGGGTTGTTCGTGGCAACTTCAGTAAGGACAATTTCAATCTTGCCGATATTCTCGGCACACGCATAATAGCCATTGAAGCGAATCCTCTGGAGAATAGAAAATAACAGTTAATCGAAAGTAGAATAAAAAGGGAGAACTGATGAATAGATTATCTGTGTTCAACTAAATACTTTACGACAACTCTTTATGGGCATTCTTATCCCATAATACCACCAATACAATCAATGATTGTGGAATGAATGAAATAAACGTAGCCATCCCCCATCGCCCCGTGAAACCCTTTTCTTCTCTATATCCCGTCAATAAATGGTATTGGTTGAAAATATAAATAATTTTAAGCAGCGAATAGAGAATATAAAATACTCAGTTTTATTTTGCCGATTGAAAAGAATATCTTTGACTTATTGCGTTAAACTGTTGACACAACATTTAAAAATAACCCTTTGGTTAAAGATTCACAAAGAGTACAAAGTTAATTTTGAAGTATCTATTATGAAGACAATTTGCTATTAACGTTATATAGAGGCGTTTAATTGACATGTGCGGGTGTGCATTTTCCGGTTTACGATCATGCACGATTACCGTAAGCAAATGCAATCACGCACGTTCACTCTTGAAAAAAAAATTAAATAAACCAATATCGAAATTTTAGCCAGGTGAACAGACTTACATACACCCTCATCCAACATTCTTTTGAGCTGGTGCAAGGTTGTGCTGCGTAGCTAGAAGGAGCATGATATATCGCCAAATTCTTATCAATAAATTCTTAGGTGGCGACTGGAATAGACAAACGAGTATTTATCTATTATACGCCAACCGTACAAAATAACTCCAAGCTTCGATCTTCTGCGCTTCTCCTCTAATTCGTTCCAACAGAGTTTTCGTCGCCCTCTCTGCCCCGTCTATCGATTTCGTTGCCGAAAACTTTTTGTGTCAGAGCATTTGGGTCCATCACACAACATAATCCAACCAAATCAATCGCTGTATATTAATGCGTTTGACCACGTCGATGTCAGCATATAGCTAAAACAGCTCATTATTCATGCGACGCCGATACTCTCCGTTAACGATGATGGGTCCATATATTTTCCGGAGTATTTTCCTCTCAAAGGCTGCCAGCACTGATTCATCCGTTTACGTCATAACACAGGGTTCTGCGCCATATAACAAGACAGGTAGAACCAACGTCTGGTACAGTCGGATTTTGTTCGTCGAGAGAGGGCTTTATCATTAAATCGCTAGCGTAGTCTATAGAACCATCTGTTAGCATGCAATATTTTCCTCTTTATCTCCATGCTGACATCATTCGTTTTGTTTACAGCGGAACCGAGGTAGATGAATTCTTCTATCACTTCAAAATTATGGTTGCCAACATTCACACAGTGTCCCAAACGAGTAGACTCTTTGTTCGTTGAAACCAATAACTTTGTTTTGCCCTCGTTTACCACCAGACCCATTTTCGCTGCCTTCCTTCTTCATGCTTGAGAAGGCTGTAGTAATATTTCCCAGTTTTCTGCCAATAATATGGCTTTTATTAAAGATGGTACCAGCCGTGTTAACTGCAGCTTTTCTCATAATCATCGCCAACAGTATGTTTAAGAGGTCGCACGATTAACTGTTCCCCTGCCTAAATCCTCGTTGGATGTAAAAAGATCTTTGCCTATCTTTACTGAAGACTTGGTGTCAGTCAATGTCATCCTACAAAGACGTATAAGCTTCGCAAGAATTCCAAACTCGGACATGGCCTCATACATTTATTGCCGCATCGGGCTATCGAAGGCAGCTTTATAATCAACAGAAAGATGCTACGTGTCGATCGGTTTTTCTTAGGTGTGAATATCTGGTCAGTTGTTGATTTACCAGGTCTAAAACTACACTGATAAGGTCCAATTAGGTCAGTTAGAATTGTCTTTAGTCTTTCACATATCACACTCGACAGGACGTTATAAGCAATGGGTAAAAGACTGATACCGCCATAGTTTTTACAAACACTTGTTTCGCCTTTTTTAAACACAGGATACAGTACACTCGAATTCCAATCATCATGCATGCTTTCCTCCAGCCAAATCGTATTTAGGAGCTGATGCAGGCTGTTTATCAGCTCATCGCCACCAGTTTTAAACAGCTCAGCTGGCAGACCATCACCGCCCGTAGCTTTGTTGTTCTTAAGCCGCAATACTGCTGTTCTGATCTCTGTTTGGCTCGGAGGTGCGCAATTTATGCCATCGTCGATAATTGGGGTGATTTCCTTACTCGTGCTGCCATCCGGAACTAAGAGGTCATAGAAATGTTCTCTCCATAGTTGCAGCACATTCTGGGCATCTGTAACCAGATTTCTCTCACTGTCCTTACAGGAGGGGAGCCCTGTTCCATACCCTGCACCCCTTATCTTTTGGTAGAATTTGCGCGCTTCACCTCTATCCCTGAACCTTTCTATTTCCTCACTCTCACGCTCTTTCTTCAACCGCTTCTTCCACCTCTTCTTGGTGTGCCTCTCTTCTCTGCTCCTTGTAGCGTTCTCTAATTGCCCGCGAATTAAAGTTTGCCACTTTTGTTTGAATCAAAAAATATATTTTTTGGACGGCCATGCGTCTTTAATTCTTTATTATATTTATTGATTCTGAGTTAGTACCCAACAAGTATGTGTTCTTATGTGGTATTTTCTTAACTAACTGATTTTGAGTTAGCACCGTAACACGTATGTGTTCTTATGTGGTATTTTCTTAACTAACTGCCTTACAATTCTATTTCCATCCTTAAATACTAAATTCTTTATCGCTTGTAATGAATATGAGTTTTCTTATCTTTTAACATATGTTTTCCTAAACGAACAGATGTTTAGGGATTTTCCTTAGTTTAATAATTAGTCTTCTCAATTTGTGTTTAGGATCAATTGTGTCAATGATAAGGGTTATTGTGTCTGTGGTTTAAATATGGTTTTTGTTAGTTTAGGATTAGTGGATTTATCAGTTTAAAGATAATGATTATTTACAGAAGGATACTTAGTCTAGACAAAAATGTGTTTACATATTTATTACGGTTTAAATTTGTTTCTTAAATACTAAGATAAAATAATGTCTGTGTTTTGGTCATTTACGGAGACTGATCTTGATTTGTTATTTTATTTATGTCGTCTTCGAGTCCGACCTTAACTCGCGTTAAAATTGGCTGCAGCGTTGCCCCGTATGTAGCATTCTTTGCCTCAGACAGTATGCGACATTCTTTATCGTACCAGGACTTGTCTAAGCGCGGTTTCTCATATCCAAGTATGGTGCCACTGTGCACCAGCAACATCAGGATCAGGGGCGTTTAGTCGCAGTAATTGAGAGAATTTAGTGGAGTAGGCTGTGACTATCTCAGGGGTGTGCAGCCTGGTGGCGTCGAGCTTTCTTTGTGGCTTTTCTGGTTAGAAACATTTTTCATTCTGCATAATCTCATGCATACCTTAGCTGCAACCAGGTGGTGACCCGGGTTTATATTAGCACCACGAATCACATGCACATCCATGACACTAGAAGCATGTCTTCCATCTATCACCACATGATCAATCTGATCCGTCGTGTTATGATCAGGAGATAGCCACGTTGCCTTGTGGATGTTTTTATGCGGGAATTTGGTTGCACTTACTGCCATATTACGTGCCGCAGCGAATGAAACCAGTCTGAAACCGTTTCCGGAGGTGTTACTATGTAGACTGAATTTTCCGGCTTTTGGACCAAGAACATCTTCCCTTCCTACTTTTGCATTAAAAATCTCCCAGAACAATTTTAATATCGTGACCAGGGCAGTGGTCATATGCTTCCTCTAGGCACTCGTAAAATGTGTCTTTGGTCATGCAAAAATGTTTCGCTTTGATGCGGATAGTGGCTATACGGTCACTTATATGGTTAAACCGCGACACAAAGTGTCTCGGTCTCTTTCCCACAACATGCCTTTCTGCGTGGCAGCTATAGTAGATGTCACAGCTTTTACGCCAAGTACATCATTGACCTGTCCATCGCATCTCCTGGATGGCGGTAATATCAGCCTTATATTCATCCAGGACATCCGCTAGTCAGATAGAGGCACCTTCTCTGTAAAGAGTGCGGACATTCCAGGTGCATATCCTTAGATCATGGTCCTTATAACGTTTGCGAGGGTCATAAACATTTAGGAGAGTACGTTTTATTATTTTCTTCGGTATTTTCATGATAAATTAAATTTTAAGATGAGCGGCTAATCAGGCCACGGCATCCGATCCTAGTGTTGGAGCTTCCAACGACCACTAGGCTGGTGAGTTGAGTTTCAGCGACAGAAGTTACTTACTGGCCTAAGACGCATCGGTGTTAGCATGCCTTTTAGGTTTCTCAACTAGTCGCCTTCTCACTTTAGCTACCATTAAACGGATGTCTGATGGCATTACCAGGGAATACTTCCCCGAAGGTCGGAAGTCGTGAACTGCTTGGAAAATTCTGCAGAAGGAATCAGAGAGCCCAAATTAGAAATTTCCCCATTCCCCCTTATTTGAGTTAATGCACAATACTACATTTAGTACAATTGAAAAAAAAAATATATAAATCCAAAAGTAAATTAAGAATTTTTTATGGGAGATAGCAGAATCCTGTAATTTCTTTCGGTCGATTTTTTTACATTTTGCCAAGCATTACAACTAAATGCTATTGGCAAAAATTTATGTTACTGAATTCAATGCTACTTCTATAGACTTACGGCAGTTATCGTGTCTACTAGCCAACCTTCCATCGCTCAAACAAATAAAAAAGCCACAAAACATATTAAGTTAAAACATACTTGGCATCCCCAGGAGCTTACTTCTGGATGTTACATTTTTGCAAACTGACTATGAAATGCAAAATGACAAAATAGCAATTAACATTACAAATATTCGTAATTCATATGGCAAAAATGCAACATCCAGAAGCAAACGCTTAAGATACCAATTATGTCATTCCTGTCTTTTCGATTTATATTTATTTGAAATGTATAACTTAAGTACGTAAACGAGGCCAACAATTAAAGTAGTAAAAATGTATATGAATTATACGCATTCTATTTTTAGACTCACTTAACAGGACTTAAAATTTAACGAGGATTCCGAGTTACAATCTGGGAAGCATTCACAAGACTTGTTGATTACTCGACTAATCGAAATGTTCGTCAAACACATCTGAATGATAGGTAGCTGCATGCTGTATGCGATCATGCGAACGACAGTCGCGGATACTGACCATCGCGCCACGATCGATGCGCTTTTATAAATTATTCACATATATAGGATATAAATGAAACACATAATTGCAGAAAGTTAGATGCGTCTTTATCTTTACTACATCATTTTTTTTATTTCCTCTTCAGGGACATTATTTCACAATTTCTTCTCAGTTAAGTCGGTTAAGTTTAGCTTATGGCTTTTCTTTATAGACTTGTGTCAATTCAACGCAGGCTATAACAGGAAACTTAGTCTAGTGTTGAAAGGCTTTATTGGAAAGTTTTTTTTTCAAGAAAGGATTCGATAAAAAAAGAATTTAAATCAAATGCTTCAGGAATAAAATTGATAAAGTTTCGGAATTTCCATAATGAGCAAAACAGCTTTAACTCCAACTAGTGATTTGTTTATCGAACAACTTTGATTTATATAATAAGACAGAAAAATATGTCGCTGTTAGTGATATCAACGCACTAATGTAATATTCGTTTATTTCGTATGATAGAACATTTCCTTTAATCCGCTTTCTTACTACTCGTAAAAACCAGCATAAGGTATAGTCGAAAGGAATCCATTATACGAGTATCTGCATCTGAAGTGTTATTTGTTTAGTGAAAAGTTTGCCATTTACGAATATGGATCGTTTAACAACCGCATAACACGTAAAAATAGTTAATACTTGCTACAAAAGTGTTGATTCAAACGTGATTCAACACGACCGAATTTGGCTTAATTTTTATGAGTTCCAGAAGGCGTAATTTCACATTTTGACGACATTTTTGTAGGGCTACAACCGTGTTTACGCAGATAATTCCCAAACGTTGGAACATTTGAAAATCAACATTCGTCAAGTTATCGCCGAGATGCCGCCCAAAAAGTGTGAGAAAGTAGTCGAATACTACCTCAAAAGGGTCCACTATTACAACCAATTCAAGTGTACCAAAAGGTACATAATGGCGAGGCCCAAGCGCCAAGAAATAAAAGTTTCATCGAAATCATAGCTTTATGTGTGTTTTATTTACTTGTACATTTGAAACCGAAAAATACGTAATCCTATGATAGAACATTTCTCTTAAACGAGTTTTTTACTACTCGTAACTCTCTCCGATCTGAGAAAATTTTAACCTGTGCCTGGCTTCAAAAAGTTGCATAAAGGTGTACGGCATTTATCGCGTCTAAGTTAACGACACTCGACCACATAATTTTAGAAAAATAAATGTAATATGATAAGGATAAGTACCTAAACAGATAAACACAGATTAAGCAAAATAAAATAACTAGAACAATAGCAAATGGAAAACCATGAAACCCTAGATCAAGAATTTATGTAAACAGAAAACAGGGCACACATGATCTAAAATATTGTAAACAATAAACAACCAAAAAACATTCAGATAATAAGAAGAAAAGGAAATATTTTAACTACATTACTATTAAAACACAAAGAAATTATTAAGACAAACACCTAGACTGAGATAAGAATAATTAAATATACAGATTAAGGTTTAATTTGTAAATGTGTTTTTGAAAATATGTTTATCATTAAAACACGAACATGTTTAAGACGAAAATTGAGTATTTAACAACAGAAAAATAAAATTGTAAAGTCAGTGAAAGGAAGTACAGTGTAAGAGCACATAGTGTTCAAGTGTTCACACTCAGAAAAATTATAGAAAATAAAGTAAGACGCATAGTCGTCAATATTATAATTTTCTTTTGATTCATTTGAAAGTGAAATCATTAGTTCAATTAGCATCAATTAGCTTAAAAAGTCATAAAACTTACTTAGTCAAAACATACTTGATACTTTCAATGCTTCCTTCTGGTTGTTGAATTTTTGTCGTATCTGAAAATGATATTTACCTTCATTCCTCCGGGTGAAGGTATAAAAGAAATTTTGATGCCTAGGAAGATGTTGTTGTGTGTTTGGTGGCACTGTCAGGGAATAACTACTACTCTCCCACGGCCAAGCTCTTAATTCGGTCCTGTGCTGTTATCAATTGAACAACGCCAGTGAGATGGGTTGGAAAATCTTTATGTATTGACCTCATAGTCTGGAACTGGCGCCATGCGATCACTACCTGTTTCTGTCTATACGAATGGTATTGCTGGTGAAAAATTAGAGAAGCTTGTTCGTGTTCTTTACCAATAGGGAAGGCAAGACTCATAAACATAAAAGTTATCGAACAAAACGGAGAATATTTGACCTAAATTGGATCATTCCAACTATGCTAAATATAGTATTCAATCACATGTAAAGGTAATGTATTTACTACACCAAATAAAAATATTTCACGCCGACACCTCACATGAAAAAGCGAAAAATTCTTTAGTTTGACAGATTTGAGTGTTCATTTTTCTTTTATAAATGATTAATTTTATTTCCGGTTGTTATCAAATTTACAATTTTCCCAGAATTAAATCTTTTATTTATTAAATCTTTTTATTTGTATCTATGGAGCGGTTTTTTAAGATGTTCAAAATTAAAAACAAGTTCCTTCGTAATTATCGTTTCGAAACCCGGTTTTCGAAAAAGAAGAATTTTATCGCCATAGTGCACCGCTTATATTTCATCAAAACGACCAATATTATAAATTACTGTAAACATCTACCTGCCGAGGCATCTTCAGACGGGATATTCGGATTTTGCACTGACGATTTAATTACCGTACAATTTTTGACCGAAAATGGTCGAAATCTTATAAGTTCCTAAAATGCATTTAATTGGGAAATAGTAAACGCAGAAATAAACATTATCTTTCGCAAAAATTGTGCAGTAAAATTAAAATTTCAATTTGTGCAGCAAAGTTTGTGCAAACCAAACTAGCAACTGACATCCACTAAAACACTAAAAACTTATGGCTATTGAACGTGTTGAGTTTACATAGAGAATAATAAAAAGAAGAAATTGTCACAAAGAATTTCTATTCACATCTGAACATGACTATTCGTGCCAGTAGTAGTTCACACTGAACATGATTGTGAAGCACTTTCAAATTTCGCTGAAAGTTTTAAACAAGTATTTATGACACTTCAATATTATAATGCAAGGTGAAGACAACGATTCTAATAAGTATTGGTGCTATAGATAATTTATATGAATATTATTTGATAATAATTAACAGAATATCAATGAGAAACAAATAAATTGTACACAAATATTTTGCACAAATATTATGCACGACAAAAGTTGCGTTGGTGTAGAAATATGTACCACCATAGTAGCCATAATAGTAGGCGTGATTACCGCATCACTGTCGTACTGGTTTGGGTTCACCAGATCACTAACAGAAAACCAACTAATGAGACTCATTAATAAGGATAGAAACCCGAGGCACATTACGATATTCACAGTCCTTATATGCTTTTCGTAGTCCCTTGCGTTCAAATTATTCGAGTATTAATGTATCTATCAGAGAATACTTTGAAAATAGTAACGTAATGACCAACAACATCATATCATAAAACATTTTGAATCGTTCCCTTCTGAGAAAACATAATTGATTATCAATTGGTAGCTGCCAAGGTTTGACTGAATGCTGGTTCCGTGTGGTTTTGTAAATATTTTTCCACAAAAGACAATAGTTGATATTTAAAAACTAATGAACTGACTTACATATTCCTTCGCCCAACATTTGTTCTACGTTGCTGCAAAAGTGTGCGGATTATCAGAAATGACCTGGTAAATCGCTACGTCCTTATCAACAAAAGTTGTGAATTAAATCACAATAATAGAAGCAAAATTAAAACTTATTGAACGTACTTTCAGTTACAGCAAAACCATTGACTTTTGCCAATCCGCTAATTTGTATATCAGGTTCACCAAAGCAAGCGGCAAAGTAGACCATTCTTATTCACATAACTAAATTTATCGAACGCCTGAGAGACATAAACTCAAGAAAACATAGGTTAAATAAAATAATTTAAGTTTGAATTTTTAAAAGGTACCAGAGACGGCGTTGTTATCTGCAAATATTTTTCCGTTTAACCAAGTGTTATAACTTAATTCAATTAACAATAGTTTAAGAAACTGCTGCCTACGAATTTGTGTTTACAGGGAAAAATAAGTTCCAATAAATTGCTCAATTCTTATGGGAAGTACCCGAAAGAGAGCGTAGAGACAGTTCATTTTTCCAAATCTGACTAGATTATGTGCAACTTGTTGAAAAATATCAAGCCAACAATAAATGGTTGGCTTTTCTCAAGCAAATCGATACAATGAATGATCAAAATGGAATTTCAGATTGTGTCGGAGCACCATAAGAAATGTGGCAATGCCATCTAATTCCATTCTCAGGCCATACTTTAGCAACGCCTTCATGTCTACCAAATTTTATAATACATATGAACATAATGATATATGGGTTAAATGGGTCATGTTTAATATATCTATTATCTTCTGATTTTACCAAGCATTAGAAAGCAATATACTAGGTTTAGATCGCTGCAATTTGGAGTTACAGGGAAAAAAAGTGGATTTCGAAAAATGGGTCGATTTGTATGGAAGCTACCAGAAGGTTACGATCAGCAAAATATTAGTCTAGCCCAAGTTTCATAGAGATTTACAACAGTTGTCGCGTCCAGCAGCCCGCCGGACAAATGGACATCCGTCAATCGACTTTAAAATCGTGAAACCTGTTGTGTATTTCTTTTTTGTTATACACAGATCACAGACCAGTAGGTTCGGATCACCTCTGAGTTGATACACCCTAGCTTATTTCCATAAAGGCGCGAGCTCGCGCACTTAAAACAATGCTCAAGAGCACTTATGGTAGTTAATCTGCAAAGAAAGACATAAAGGCAAAATACCTTAAGATCCAGTAATACCCGTTTCAATGAGTGGTCAGATGGTGTATCGGTGAGTAACACCATCAATAATAACCTGATCGTCGGTTTTGTCACGATTTTTCATGCCCAAGTCGCAGATGTGCCACTCAATGTCTAAGGAGGGTAAAATCAGTTTGTCCTCTACGTATCACTCAAAAATGTCCACAACGGGACCAGCACGAATTTTAGTTGCCAAGTTTATTTAGTTTTTCCTTTTTTCTTTCATCACAACTAATTCTAATTCTTTTTCAAAGAATGAACTTGTTCTCAAACGCAATCGACAAACAAGTACAGCCACTCCAAATAGCACGCGATATAAGATTCCTTCCCTCCTCCTCATCGTCTGTCCACCGATCGCTCCATTTATAAGCCAACCACCATCCGGCTGTTCCCCGAATGTACTGAGCTATCTCTCCATTTTTTTCCCCCCGGATGTACCGATTTATCTTTCTGCTTCACCTTCGGATGCCACCGTCGTTCCCAGAATGATGATTTTAGCACGGAATGGGAATGTTGTAATTCCCTATCTATATAAAAACATACTTAAATAGGGTCTTACTCTATTTACTGCGGTACGCTATATACTTATTGCATAATTCTTATCTATGCCAAATTCTTATATTTCTTTCCTACAATAACACAAATTGAATAGAATAAAAACATAATCATGAAGTTAAAAGGTGAAAATAAGAGAAAGAATACGATTTTCCTAAATCTAAAATAGGGAATTTCCCTACAAATGAATAGATACTAAATATTAATATGAAATAAATATTTATATGAAGCAACTTCATCTTCATCATCATCATCTTTGTTATGTCCCATAATAGAAATAACCAGATTCTTTTGTTTTCGATGTTTTATTTTTTTTTTAGTTTGCTTAGATTTATTTATAAATTTACAACTTTAGATTTTAGTTAAAAAACGAGCTGCCTGCTCTAATGCACACACCAAAAAAGAAGGAAGTCAAAACTCATCGTCAAAAAACAAGAGTGACAAATGTCAAAAACACTACTTCACAATAATGATTCTCTAGTGTTGGAAAGGGATTAACCATTTTGCATAAGTGATGTGCATTATAGCAGAACCGAGTTTAGTGACATTTTATTGTTGTTGATGAAGATCCAACAATCTTATAGACTATAGTCCTCATGAGTAGCATTATGTGACTGGTAATGTGCAAATATGTAGAAGGAGTATTTAGTAACAATTAGGGGTAGCTAATTAAGATTTACAAAAATGTCTATCAAGGTATATAGGACAATAACTATAAGTACAACTTTGGATAAAATCTTTAAAGTTGTTGAAATAAAAAAAAAAAATAAATTTTTTTCCCAAATAATACCGATATGTTTCCTTAGAGAAATGACGAATCCCCGAACGAACCCCAAAAATAAAGATGTAAAAATATATGCTTATGTGTATATAAATTTTTTTTTGTTTGTTTTTATATACCCCTTAATAATATTCCTTTTTCTTTCTTGGTTTTCCTTTTTACATTAACAGTTTTGTATATAATATATATACATATACATATGTATATATATAGATATATCTATCCCTTAATAAGTCTTTTTTCTTAGGGTTTTCTTTTTGACATTAACATTTTTTTTTATGTATACGCTCTTTCCAACAATGTCCTTTTTTCATTCTCTTTTTTTTAGAACGTCTTTTTCTTTTTTTCCCCCTGTGGGGTTTATGCAACTTTTTTTTATTATATACCCTCTTTTTTGACAACAGATTTTTTTTCTTTCTCCTAAGACCCGATTAAATCGGCTCCCTGGTTGGTCCCATCATAGACTGCATCACTCGGGAGCCTGCAACATTGGGCTCTCTGAACCAAGTTTCCCTCGTCTGGGGGTCATAATTTTCCATCAGCCCCTTGGATCCTGCGCATTCCGGATTAATCTTAACGGCAGATATTCTCGGCGCGTGGCATTCTACCACCTGGGGAGCTGTTCCATTCCCCCCAATCACTGCTTTTTCTTGAACAGAGAGTATCTTCCTCTTTCTATGAGCCCATATTCCGCATCCAACAATTCCTGAAATAAAGAGCGCTGGTAACGTACCTCCTCCTACCGTGTAACCAACGCTCCTCATATTCTCTTGTCCACGTTTCGATCTAACCAGGTTCCTTTGCCGTTTTATAATAAAAACAAAAAACATACCCCATACCGCACTACCCCTATTTACTTTATTTCTGAAGGACGAACCACGAATCATTTCCCAGGATACAACCGCAAGTGGTTATTATGCCACTTCCTGTTTTTCCCTTTCACTCTTATCGTAGTAGTGACCGGACTTTCTACCCTGACCACTTCGTACGGTCCAACTCAAACAGGTGAAAGTTTATTCTTTCGGCCGTGGTTCCTGAGAATAACCTTGTCCCCAGGGATCAGCGACACTGGCCTACTTCGTCCGTCATAAATTTTTTTTGCCAACAACGTCGATTTCACGAGGTTTTTCCTGACCAATACATGACATCGCTGCAATTACAGCTTCAACACCTTGCTTGGGTCATCGGGTTTATACAGTATATCACACTTTCCCCTTAAGTTAGTGGGCAGGTCTATGTCAAAACCATACAACGTTTTGAATGGTGTCTGGCCCGTTGGCGAGTGCATGGTATTGTTGTGCACATGCATAGCTGGTGCTAGCCATTGGTCCCAGTTACTTCCGTCTTTGTCCGGGAAGGCTCGAAGGTACTCTGCCAGGGGGCGATGGCTTCTCTCCAATGATCCATTTGCTTGAGGATGAT
The DNA here is from genome assembly GCA_019455685.1 of Philornis downsi. NCBI lineage: Eukaryota > Metazoa > Arthropoda > Insecta > Diptera > Muscidae > Philornis > Philornis downsi. The sequence continues at coordinate 79,566 of JAHXMU010000434.1, forward strand.
AGGGCGTAATATACAGTTTTTGATCCCCAACATTTTGCAGGTATCACTGAACACCCGACACATAAAATTTGTCCCGTTATCTGTCACTAGTACTTGTGGTGCTCCGTACTTGGCCACAATATCTCTAAAGAATATCTGGGCCACAGTACTTGTCTCCCCATCGGGCATGGCAGCGCATACCATGAATTTGGAGAAGTCATTTTGGTAAGTCAGTATGAGTTTATTCCCCCGCTTTGCTTCAGTAAGAGGACCCACCATATCCATATAGGTCTTTTGGAATGGCCGGCTGGGCGTATCAGTGACTACCATCGGCATTCCCGTTTTCAGGGTGCTTTTATTGCGTTGGCACTCTGCACATCTGGCAATATAGCGCCTCAAGTCCCTGCGCATGCCGGCCCATCGAAACTGTCTACTTAGTTCCGCAAGTGTCTTCCTGAAACCCTGATGACCCCCTAATGGACTGTCGTGGAAGTCCTTCAGTGCCCGTTGAATGTCTCGTGGATCATCTATCAAAACATACCCTGCCGGTGCCTTTTCCCCTAAATCACGGTTCCCGGAACATTCTCTGTCCTCAGTCTCAGAATGATTCTGTTCCTTGGGTTCTTTCCTTCCGTTAGTCGCTGAACCCACATCTGCTGTAGCCATTTTCCCCCGTTCCGCTCGGGTCCTTGCTCTGGTCTGCACCCCGAGCACCTGGTTTCCGATGGGAGGTATTCGGCTCAGAGCGTCCACGTTCTGATTCTTTTTGCCAGGCTTATATATTATCTCGAAGTCATATTCAGATAACTTGTGCCGAAATCTGGCCAAACGGGAAGTCTGATCTTTCAGGTTGGCTATCCCCCTTAGAGGTTGATGGTCTGTAAAGACCTTGAAGCGCCTACCCAGGAGATACGGTCGGAAATTTGTCATCGCCCATACAACTGCCAAGAACTCTCTCTCAATAGTTGAATGTCGCGTTTCGGCATCGCACAACGCTCGACTAGCAAACGCAATTGGTCGGTCTCCCACTTTGTCCGCTTGGGACGGCACTGCTCCGAGAGCTTCACCACTGGCATCCGTGGTGAGCACGAAAGGTTTCGAAAAATCGGGATAAGCCAGAACCGGAGGAGATATTGTTATCGTCTTCAATCTGTCAAATGCTTCTTGACACTCTTTTGTCCATTTGAAAGGACTGTCCTTTCTGAGTAACTTATTGATCGGCAGGCAATTTCCGCCGGAATGAACTTCCTGTAGTAGTTCACTAATCCCAGAAAAGACTGCACCCCCTTCCGATTTTTAGGAGGGGGATATTTTTCCACGCACCCCTTTCCGGATTTGGAAGAGCTCCCTCTTCCGAGCATTTGTGCCCTGTGTGTGTCCGAATCTTCAAATTGTTTTCCCTTAGCAGCTGGATAACCTTGCATAATCTCCTATCATGTTCCTCCAGGTTTCCACCATACACCACAATGTCATCCAAGTAAACGAAACACTCAATTCCTTGTAGACCTGTGAGAACATAGTTCATTAATCTTTGGAAAGTGGCGGGAGCTCCAGTTAGGCCAAAGGGCGTTCTGTTAAACTCGAAATGTCCTAAGCCGTAGTGAACGCCGTTTTTCCCCGGTTTCCTTTCTCCACTTCCACATGGTGGTACCCGCTAGCTAAGTCTAGGGTGGAGAAGTATCTACTATTCCCCAGCTGATCCAAAATTTCGTGATAGGCGGCATAAATGAATCATACCCTCTTTCACATCAACCAAGGCTGCTGCCAAATAAACACCTGGCGAAATTTCTTGTTTATCTACCACCACCGTGGAGTTCTTGACCCCCAATCTTATCCGGAATGTTCCCTGCCGTAACCTTTCTCGCAATGAAATCATGGTAAGACTCCTCTCCCCCTCCTCCGAGAACAACCTTAGAGTCAAGTCTCTGGAATCGACAATTGATGTACCCCACAAATTATCTCTTCCTAAAACTCCATCTGCCGGTATGTTATCTTCTTGCTCCACACAGTGCATTGTAAATACCAGGTACTCCGTGTCTTCGTGACTGATGTTCACTGCTCCGCTCGTACGAGAAGTTCCCCCGAACGCTCCCCGCAGATCTTTCTTCAGTGAACTATCAATTTGGACATCACCTGATAAACAACTGCGTTTTACCAAACTGGTGTCCGCTCCACTATCGACTAGCAAGAGGGTACTCCCCGTTTTGGCTTCCCTGCATGGTAGCTTAATAAAAACGGAGTCCGAAACATGTGAGTCATAGTTGGATAGAACTTCCGCGGCACGTACTCTCTTTACTTCGGGCGCCCGATTCGACGCCGACACCGTTTGCTCTACACATTCCCTGGTGCTTAGCTCCTGCACCCCAGGCAAACGACTCGTAGTCGTTCCTGTCAACTTTTCACCATTTCTGTTGCTCAATTTCCGCACCCCAGGCAAACGACTCGTAGTCGCTCCTGTTAACTCTATACAATCGCCAGTGCTCAATTTCCGCACCCCAGGCAAACGACTCGTAGTCGCTCCTGTTACCTTTACACCATCGCCAGTGCCTAATTTCCGCACCCCAAGCAAACGACTCGTAGTCGCTCCAGTTACCTCTATACCATCGCCAGTGCCTAATTTCCGCACCCCATGCTAACGACTCGTAGTCGCTCTTGCTCCTTCTATACCCTCGACAATCCTTAGTTCTCTCCCTGGTTTCGTCGAGGGTTTACCCCGTTTCCCGAACTATTTGTTCTCTGCCATTGCCAGCATTCAGACTTTATGTGGCCTGACTTATCACATTGGAAATACTTAACCACTCGGCGGTGATTTCCCATTGCGTGATTTCTACCACCGCGCTCCCCTGCCGGTGGTTCATCACCCCTCCACTGATGCTGTTAATGCCTCCTCCAGCAAATCATCTAAACGAGTGGTTGTGCTTGCCAACAACGTACCCCGCACCATCGGGTCCCGAAGGCACGACGTGAAGGATGCCTTCAGCTTCTTCTCTAATTCCGTCACTACTATATCATCTGCCTTACCTTTGTATGATTCCGCCAGAATCATCTTTACCGTGCTGGACAGAGTCTGAAGTCGTCTGGCAAACTGACGAATGTCTTCGTCAGCTCGCTGATTCGCTTCGTAAATTTCCCTAAGGACGGAATTCAACAATCGTGTCTTTAGGTACGTTACCTTTATCAGTGATAATAATTCCTCTACTGATACAAACGTTCGGAGTCTCGTCAGTTGGTAGGCGTCTCCGTACAATCGTTGTTTCAGGATGTCGATGAAATCGGTCATCCTCTCACTTGGCACCCCTTTGACAGCCAACCTACAGCCGTCTACAAATTTGTAAACGTCCGTTTGGAGGGACGAGTTCTTAATTCTAAACAAAACAAAACCCTATACAAAGAATCCCTGTATTCCATAGTACACGGATGCCTGAGCACATATATAACTAGAAACATAACGTATTTTACAATTGGCATCACATCCCATGGCGACAACGAGATCAGCAAGCATTCACACTACTAATATATTAGTAATATAAACAAAGAGATTCGAGAGTGATCGCTTAACTAAATAGTCTGCATACATTTAGGTGGACAAAAAAAATCATAAACATGGACGAGAAGTTCGATTTATATGATGTTCCTGGTTGGCATATTATCGGTGATTACATTATTATGTATTCAAATGAATACCAATTTTCTAGAAATCATAACATTAATGGTCTGCATGTAATTATCCGTTGGGATCAATATTCTTATTACTAAACAATAATAACACACATCAAAAACTGTACGATATTGGTGGCCATGTAGTGTTGGCCACTATTCCTTATAATAGTAGTGATAATTAAAGCGAGTCAAAGCCAAAGTAAAGCGATGTTTTTCTTCTAATTGTAAATGTAATTTGCATGTAATTATATGCAACACGCGTTCTTCAAGTTATACCCACTATTTATAAATTGAACCTAAACGTAAATCATTTTTAATCCATCGATGGTAAAAGTCTTAAAAGGTATTTGCTATCGCTCTCAAAAAAAAAAAAAAAACAACCAAAACAAATAACCTTCAGCACATTATCATATCGTAATTTTTTAAGATGCGGTTACATACGAAAACTTCGATTTTTGTTTTACAAGCGATGTTTGGTCCGAAGACCGGCTGCGCCAAATGTTGTGTAAACTTTATTTCACACAAATGTTGTTGTTGTGTATTTTTTTTTTTTTTTTTTTTTTTTTTTTTTTTTTTTTTTTTTTTTGTTATACACAGATCACAGACCAGTAGGTTCGGATCCTACTGGCTGTGCCAAAAATGTGGTGTATTCAGGACCCTACGATGTCCGTCAAGAGAGAGTTGGTCAAGAGATATTTGGTTCTTTAGACGCTTCCTTCTGGATGTTATTTGCCGTATCAAAGAGTATACACGTTCATTCCTCCGGGTGGGGGTAAAAAACATAGAGCAGATATTTGATCACGTATCAGCAGCGCCTTCGGAGTCTAGGGAATTTGGCAGGAATCGGTGTACTGAATTTGTACGGATGTGAAGACGTCGCAAAAATATGAACGACACTAAAGGGATTGATTTAATTCGCATCAAATCAACATTTTTGAGAAAAAATTTTTTTCCGTCAATACCTGATACCTAGGTTTTCTAGGCTGTATATACATATATTTAGATATTGCATGTATATTCATAAATATATATATAAAGTTTATGAATCAAATTTTCATAGCAAGAACGTTCCTCAAATCTTTAATAAGTTACCAATAATATAGTCATTAAAAAGTAAGTCAGAAAATATGTGGAAGCATGAAAAACATTGGCAGTTTAGAATATTTAAAATTACAATCAATCCAATCAATTACAATCAATTTGGACGCCTTTGCAGGGAGGTACAGCACATCTGAACTTTATTAATTTAATCTAATTTGATTTATTTATTCAGGATTGTTATTTTAAGCCTTAAGGCCATAATTCAAATGCATTATACAACTTTACAATACTAATGTTATAAAATATTTTATGTATCTTAATAGCAGAAAAATATGATTTACAATATGACGGTCTACTTCACTTATTAGGATTTTTCACTATATATGTATGTTTCTCGTCCTAAAATACAGAATCATAACTTTAATTGGAATTTAGGGCTACTTCCATAATATAACGCAAAATTTAATAACAGATTATTAGGTAAAAATTAGTAACTTCAAGTAATTTGTTTAAGATTTACTTAACTAAGTTTGAGATGCTATACAAGTAATGGCTCAAAAAAATAAAAAGGAAGAAAAAAATAATAAGTTTAGCGATAATCATTTCCCCGTTCAGAATGGAAGGAAAGATGGACAGCAAACTATTTGACGGCAATATCAAAGAAAAAAAAGGGGTCAGGCGGATAATTATAGATGAGGAATATCATTGAAATACGCAAGAAGTCTCTTCTTGTAAGTGTTTTGGGAAGAAGAAAAATTTTTCATTTTTAATGTGTTTGGAAGTGTGTTAAACTGCCTGGCTACTCTTACTTGAAAAGATCTACTCATATAATATTTTGTGTTATGAATAATCAATTGATTAGTGCGAATTGATCGAGTGAATTTAAATAATTCTACAAGGAACAGCGGTGATTGATTTTTAATAAAATTAAAAAACAAAAGCAATGAACGAATAACTACAAAATTACGAAAAGAGCAACCTAGAAATTGTATCACAAACGGAAACACGTGAGCAATTCGACGAAGACAGAAAAGATGACGTATAGCACGATTGAAGGACAACTGGATTTTCGTTATATTGCTTTTAACTGTACCGGCATATATTTCGATACAATAATTTATATGCGACATTATTAAACTATGTACTAGTTTTCGTTTAACATGAAGCGGAATTATTAAATCAGAATTATATAACCGCCGAAGGGTCATATTCACGCGCGAAACTACTCTATCAGTATGCAAATCAAATGAGAGGTTATCGTCAATTATAACGCCCAAACATTCAATATTACGCACAAATTCAATAGCTACCCCATTGTAAGACAAATTCAACTCACATGGATGGGAAGCAAACAACATTGCTTTTGTCTTAGACGGATTCACTTTAAGTTTATTTGAGGACATCCATACAGACATACATTGGAATACATCCTCAATTTTTGCTTTAATAACGTCATTATGGTGATAACTTCCATTGAAAAGCAGCTGAACATCATCAGCATACGCAAAGCATAAACAATTATCCAACCTACTAAAGAGATCATTTAGGTACAAAATAAAAAGCATAGGTCGAAGTACTGAACCTTGCGGTACACCACTTCTGACAGGCACTACGTTCGATGTCACACCATTAAGACACACGCATTGCATCCTATCACATAAATATGAATACATAAGTTTGCACGCATTTCCCCCAAAGCCATATAATTGCGAAAGCTTGTTTATTAGACTGACGTGATCGACTCTATCAAAGGATTTTTCTAAATCTAGAGAGATTAGAATACTAAAACTGTGGTCGTTAACATTGGCTCTGATAGATTCTGTTAGACCCGTCAGCAACATGGAAGTACCACGTTCCCGCATAAATCCACATTGCCCATCATTTAGCAGTTTATTTTCTTCGATGTATTGCGAAATTTGGTGCTTCAGAATGTATTCTACTACTTTGGAGAGCACGGGCAATATAGCTATTGGTCTTAAATTTTCAGACGTACTATCACTGGCTTTCTTTTTAGTTGGGAATATTTTAGAAGTTTTCCATAACCTTGGAAAAGTGGAAGTCATTACAATAGTATTAACTACATATAAAATTTATTATTTATTTTATTATTTATTATTATTATATTATTATTCCCACGCCTCTTTCCCCCCCAGATACCGCGCGAGCCGTGGTCCATTTATAGCTGAACATGACGGTGGTCTCGGCCACAAGTCACTTCAGCACTTTTTTTTCTTTTTTTTTCTGTCAATTGTCATTATTTTTCTCCACACTATTCACATATCACCATTGGAATGGAAGAATCACGCTTCGGCTTATCCCAGGAACTTTCTCATTATCCTACACGTTTCCAGGACTACCGTTTTGCACATATCGTGCACGTGCCGCGAAAGTTCCAACTCTTCCAGATGTTGAGCCACAGATTGCACCACTATTCCAGTGCTAGAGATCACTACCGGTATAATCTCAACACTTCTGAGATGTTCCCGTTGTCTCATCTCAAACGCCAGATCCGTATATTTAGATATCTTCTCTGCAATTGTCCGATTAACGTTCTCCGAAAGTGGCCCGGCAACATCCACAATATACCCCGTTCTGCTGCGTTTATTTACCCAAACTATATCTGGTCTATTCGCGATGACAGTTCTATCCGTTGATATGGTGCGGTCCCAGTACAGTTTAAAATCCGTGTTAATTAAGACCTCTTCAGGTCGGTACATGTAATGGGGAAGTCTATCCTCCAGGAAACCACTTCTAATTGCAAGAGTTTGGTGAATTATTCTTGCCACATTATTGTGCCTTCTGAGGTAGTCCGTACTTGCCAGTATTGAGCATGCATTTATGATATGGTCTGTGGTTTCAGGAGCCTGACCACACCTACGGCACCTATTATTAATATTCTCGTGTAGAATAACTATTCGAAAATGTCTAGGGTGGATTACGCCATCCTGTATGGCCATAGAAATGCTTCCGTTTCCGGGAACAATTGGCCATACTGAAAACATATTGTAGACAAATTTTTATCCACATTATCCATATGCAGTTGGTGTGGAAATCTACCATGTATGGCCTTGCGTTTCCATTTCTCTACAATATCGACATCACTACTTACAAATTCTAGAGGATCGAACAACGGCGTTGAGAGTTTTAGTGGTGTATAATTTTCATCCAAATTCACCAGAATGGAATATTGCTCACTTTCTAATGCCTTCGCATAAAAGAATTCTCTAAGCTTCTGGGTCTGGATATAATATTGATTCTTCAAATTTATTATACCTTGTCCACCCAACTTTCGTGGCAACATTACTCTCTCAACAGCAGCCTGAGGAAGGTGCTGTCCAAATCTTGTCATCGTTGTTCGTACTTTCCTCTGTGCTGAATCCAATTCCGTATCACTCCATACTATAATTCCAAATGAGTATGTTAATACAGGAATGGCGTAGGTATTAATTGCCCGGATCATATGCTTAGCATTTAATTTGGTGCTGCACAGCTTTTTTATCCTCATCTCACATTGCACCTTTAATGCGTCTCTTATAAGTGTGTGGTGTATACCTCTCATTTCATCCACTCCCAGGTATTTATAGGATTGATCAGAACGTAACATTTGTATTACGCCCTCGTTCAGCGTAAATCCTTCAGAATGCACTACCTGACCTCTTACCATCTCGACAGACTTGCACTTTTCGAATCCAAATCGCATGCATATATCACTACTAAATCTCTCCACTATATCCAATAAGTTCGAGAGGTGATATCTTGACCGTGCAAACAATTTCAAATCATCCATGTATAGTAAATGGGTGATTGCAGTCTGTCCTTGTTGGTGGCCAATACGATATCCATTAGGTGACTCATTCAACGCTTTACTGAGAGGTCCTAGAGCCAGGCAGAACCATAATGGACTGAAGGAGTCACCTTGAAAAATACCCCTATTTACCCGAATTTCCCTGGTGCAGATGTCGTTAAGGATTATTTGCGTTCTCCACATAGGCATTATCCTTTCAAAAAATGCAATTATGTTTCGATTCACTCCATTAACCCTAAGTGTTCGTAGTAGGTACACATGGGGTACGCTATCAAATGCCTTCTCGTAATCAATATACGCGACACTTAGATTTCGTTGATGGCAAACTGAATTCCTTGTTATAATTGCATCTATTGAAA
>JAHXMU010000434.1:90223-156003 GCA_019455685.1 Philornis downsi
ATTATTATTATTATTATTATTATTATTATTATTATTATTATTATTATATTATTTATTTTATTATTATTTACCTATATTTATTAAACTTTATTATTTTATTATTATTATCGATAATAAAACTCGATAATATATACGAGTTTTTTTTTTTTTTTTTTTTTGATGTTAAACAAAATTTTTTTATACGAAATTTATATGATCTGAGATCCAAAGTTTTTCTCAATACCTTCAAAACTGTGCATACATGTAAAATTAAATTAATTAAATTAGTGCAGCTAACGACCAATTTCGAAATATAAGTACTAAATTTATTATAGTTAAGTCGACATCAATCGCAAACAAAATATATTCTGTAAATCAAAAATCAAAATATATTCAGTGTCAATTTTTAAAATTGTAATCTTCAATTAATTGAAAATATTAGGTACTAAAATTAATAAGTTATTTAAAAAAACATACTTTCCACCAATTTAGTTGGAAATTAAAAACTAAGCCAGGTTTCTTTATTGGATGCCAGTGATGCGGTTCGGGAACATATGGCTGAAAGATGATATTTCTATTAAAAAAAATCGTATTTGGTAGGTTCTGGTTCTCGTAAAAATTAAAATTTTGAAAAAAATTTACTTTACAATGTTCGTTATAGAGTTATCTTTGAGAAAAATATATATACATCATAATTTTTTTAACAAATTTTTTGTAAATAATTATAAAAGAATGTAGGTGCTTTTTGCGGAATAAGGTGCAAAAAACCGACCTTATTTTAATTTGTAGTTTTAATTACGTACAACCTTTAATTGAATACTTACAATTTTGATTAATACAACAAAAAACGTTTAAAAAAATTAGGAAAAATTGGTTTCCGCTATTAGCAAAATAGGTAAAAACACAAATGTTTATATTAAAATTCAAATAACTCCTACAGCTTAAGAGATAAAGAGAGATACGTAAAGCAATGTTTTTTGAAGATCCCAACTAGAGAAATACGTATTGAGTAACATTTTGTAATTTTTCAAACTCCCGAGGTGCTACACTTTGAGGCATTGTGGCTAAGCCCCTGGTCTAAACTTAAACTTGACTACATTTCTGCTGTAGTCGGATGAAAATCAGACCACCCGTTTACAAGCTGCAGATTTATTCCCTTTTTTTCAAAACCACCCACTGTGACAACGGCACCTACAGTTTAACGATTCCAAACGCCACAGTTTAAGAAGCATTAACATTGGGTGAAGGTAAAGTTTGTGTGTCAAAATTTGAAAAACTTACTAGGAATTTTTCTATCGACTTTCAATCTTTCATCTGTTAGAAGTCTATGAAATCACATAATGATGAAGACTGAACCATGTAATGTAAATGGTTATATTTCTGAAATACTGATCAACCTACTTATATATTTCATACCATAGAACAACTAAGGCTTCTTACTGCTAGCTAAGTCGCTGAATTCAAAGTCGCTGAATTTAACATATATCATTAAAAAAAATTTTTCGTCGAATGAAGAAAAATTAAATTTTGCTTATTTTTGTTGATAGAATATATATGTATATTTTGAACTTTATAATTTGATGGAACCAAAACATATTTATGTTGTTTTAAGTAAGTTATGCCATTTTTTTATATAAAGTAATTCTCTCCGAGATAAATTCAGAGTCAGAGATTAGTCTGTGCCTCGACTGAAGTAATCTTTCAAACACAAATATTTACCTATAAAATATGCAAAAATAATACAGTTTACTGTTTGTTAGATGCGTTCTTAATCTAACAATTCCTATGCACGAGTAATATTCTGTTATATATAAATTTTTAGTTTTGTTTATTTATGTTAATAAACATAAACATGAGTATAAACACATTACTATGATTTTCCAAGTTTTTGATTTAGTGAACTACATGTTGCTATCAGCTGCAGTTTAAACATTAAACTGTTTTTAAGGCTGTCCGTTTAAATCAGAACATAAATTGCTTTTGAGATTATACCGTAAATTTGTACTAGGAATTTATTAAAACATTGTAAATGTGCTGGTGGAACGAATGAATGGTTTTGTTGGGAGAAATCCTAACAATAAAATGCCCCCAGTTAAAATATATTCTACAAACATATTTGGTTGAAAATACCGCACAGTATCAGTGGTAGCCACTCAAGAATTTTAATCTAGAAAACTGACAAATTTATTATGGTATATCGATCTGTTCAGAAAACACGGCCATTTAATAACTTTCTGGTTTAGTGTTGTCTAGATGTTCTAAAAAGTTTCGGAATTAACTCCACAACTTCCTTTATCGGTTCTACAAATTCGGTATCCATGATTTTATCCGCATCTACATAAAATCATATGTATGAACTGTACGAGAATATTGTATTTTGATGTACTTGTAAAATTGATCACGTACATAATTATAATAGATTGATTCCACTTCATCTTCAGATGTAAATATGTGTATACAATTCCATAAACGAGCCGTTATGATTTGCCACATGTCCCTTCTGGGAATCCTAGTCTTTAGAGGAATGACATCATTCTACAAACAGAGGAAACTGAAACTGACTTGGCACTTCCAACATACTTCAAAGTCAATATGAGCGTATGAAATGATTGCGAAACAAAGGAGCATGGCACGAACTGTGAGTGACTTGGAACCGTTTCAATTGAATTTGCTCATTTCCTCCAATTACGATGTCATAACAATATATGTAAGCGTATTGCAATCCATTCCACCAAAGACACCGTCATATTCATTTTGATTAGATCAATGCATTTGAAATCCATTAATATCCATCCACTCCCCCTTATCAAACACGTTATTTTGCTACAAAACGAAACAAGTGATTGCCATCTAAAGGAAACCTTAAACGTTTTCGGTTCATGTTGTCTTCTTTCTTTTACGACCCTCTGTGATATAAAAGACAGAAATGCGTTTAAGGGCTAAACACCGTACATTTAAGCGAATATTCCCCACGGGCACGAATAGAACCCACGGCGGAAGAGTGATGAGTTTGTGGATATGCAGGAGGCCGGTTGTTGCCCACCCAAGCGAAGCGCACATTAGAGTTATGACATAAAAGCATTATAACATTAAAGAAACCCCATTTGAATATCAGTTTACCCTTCTCAAGTGGTTGCCATTCTGCCTCACAGTTACTGTTTGTGCAGAGTGGGTGGATAAGGGGGTCGTTTTAGTGGAGACTGTGGTGGAGGTTGTTGATGGAATTGTGTTTACTTTGTTTAAAGCGTTTTACGAATTATGTATTTTGCTTGTTTCTTTGTTTTGCCTTTTGTTTTCCTTTAAATTCATGGTGGAGACCATACCAATGTCAAAAATGTCAATATTAGAACCCATTAAGGAAACCAATTCTCCTGTTCATCCTCTTACACTACGTGTTGTTGAACGATCCGTCCATCATATGGACGAAATAGATAGATAGATGATAAGTGGATAAATGTAATTAGTTGGATGGTACATTTTCGGCCATCGAACAAATATTATATGTAGACTCCAAACAACTAATAGTTGTGTGGTTAATTGTTGCTGAAAAACAATCATGAATCCCATTCAAATATCCTCTCAATCTTATGTCTAGTATTCAAACATTTTGTTTACATTAATTACAATTTTGCGAAGATTCTTAAATATAAAGCAAAACGAGTGTCATAAGACGACGTTCCAATGTAATTCCCACACAAGGATTAACATATTTCCCAAGCTTTGGTTTCGCTGATTGAGAATCCACATTTTCCGCCCAAATACTTCTTATTCTTCTCTCTCCCCCTTAAGAAACATACTATCTAAAATGACAGAACATAATGCATGTGCATCCATGCGTTAATATATCTTCCGCATAAATTTAGCGTCCGAGTTTGATACCATGCCTTTCAGAATCACATCTTTTTACCCACAGATTTGCTACTTATAATATTTTTTCAATTCATGATCTGGGGTAAAAAACAGGTAACATTTCAGATACAACTTCTGTTATTCTCGCATAAAAATTACAGATTTGACTTAAATCATTTTTGTATATTTAGTGTTAAATTTATACTTTATGTTTACACACAATTCAGAAAGTTTAAATTTGTTTACGCTTTCCAACTAAAGCATCGTTTTATCATTATTATTTAAACAGAAATCTACTAAGACTCTACACAATGTAATTTTTTATTAAATTTTAATTTAAGTCCGTAACCGGATGAACTAATCAAAACCGGATCAACAGTGGGATAATGTAAACTTATTTTTGCAAGTGGCATTATCTGTTATCGTCACCTTATCATCTGTGAAGGAGACTGATGTAAAATATTCGCCAACAAGTCACACATCCTTCCTGCACTTGGCGAACTAAGTTCTGAGAATTAAACAGGAATACTTCCTATAAAAATTGATCGGTTTAGAGAAATGGCATTTTCCTTTCGTAATCCCTAGTTCGTAAACTGTAGGCTTTTCAATTGCATGGCATTATAATGCTTGGTAAATTAGAAAAATGGCCGCCCTTTCCTGGTAACATCCATATAAACAACCAAATTTAACCCATATATTTACACATTCCCAACATTCACACAGTTACACTAAATTCGGTATAATTTAGCGAATATTAGGCATTTAGTACTGGCAACTTGAAAGTTAAAATTTTGAAATTTTTATTGCGTTTTAATTCATTGTTTTAATATAAACCACACCCCTATCACACTTTCGCGCCGACGCATAATCATGTGGCATGGAAGTGCGTCAGTTCGCCTGACTGAAGTTACCGTACAGATTCGACTATAACTAACAATATGTACGCCCAACTCAACCAAAACTTTTCCAATCGAAATATCTCGTATTACTTGGTATAAATACCAACATGACTTAGTCCTCCCATTGAGGTACCATACATACACATGACAGTTGACGCTAAAATATTTTTTTTTTCCAAAATGTATTAGAAATAACAACTAATATGAACAATTAAAAAATAATAATATAATATTAAATAACGTATTTCCTAGACTATTCCTCAAAAGCTTTAGAATATATATACCTATAGAACGGACATTTAGTTCTTTAAAAACCGCAGGTCTGGCAAGGCTGTCAGCTGTTAAATACATTTCATCTGAATTTTTACTTATTTAGTGAAAAGTTTGCCATTTACGAATATGGATCGTTTAACAACCGAAGAACGCATTCAAATAATTAAAACTTACTACAACAGTGGTGATTCAAAGGTTGGCACTTTTCGTGCATTATGGGGTGAATATAGTCATCATAATCGACCTACTGTGCAAAGAAGTGCCAAGATTATTAGTCGGTGATTACGGCAACAACCAAAATTGTTGCATGTGAGTCCCAGAGAATTCAGAAGTGATTGTGGAAAAGCAAAGCCGAAGCCATACTCATAAACTCATTTTAGTGGAAGAGGTATGGCAGTAAATTCACTTATAAAAAATTTATGATTGAATTGGATATTTGAAACCATTCCCTGCGTGAACTTTACGCCAAACAAATGATAATTTATGAACTACCTATATTACAGACTCCCAGAACAACTCAATTTATCAAATCACAGTTTGTAACTATGAACTGTTCAAATTTTTGATTGATTGTGTCAATATAATTAATTATTATAAGTAATTATCGACCTATATCAAAATTAACAAATATTGCAAAAATTTTTGAACATATAATTTATGATAAAATTTTCTTTAGCTTAAAGCGGCATATTACCATCGTCCAACATGGTTTCATGGCTGGAAGATCCACAACCACTAACTTAGCTGTGTTCACTAAATTTTGCATATCTTCTTTTGAAAAGGGTCTTCAAGTTGACTGCATCTACACCGATTTTGCAAAGGCATTTGATCGTGTTCCTCACAATCTTCTCTTGGCTAAACTGGCTAAGATTGGGTTTCGTTCGGAAATGTTGTCATGGTTCCGCCATTACTTAACTGGTAGATGCTCTGTGGTATCTGTTGATGGTTCACAGTCCAACTCGTTTATTCCTCCTTCTGGTATTCCGCAAGGTAGTATTTTAGGCCCACTATTATTTAATATTTTCATAAATGATATTTCTGCTAGTTTAAAATCTTCTCATTGTCTTTTGTATGCAGATGACTTGAAATTATTTAAACAAATTTCATCTGATCGTGATAGTTTGGATTTGCAAAATGATTTAGATAGAATTGTTTCTTGGTCAGATTCAAATGGCCTTCCTTTAAATGTTAGCAAGTGTTTCACTATGTCATTTCATAGACATCGAAACATTTTATTATCTACATATTCAATAAAGGGGCTCGAGTTACACTCCGTTGATGAAATAGTAGATCTAGGAGTACTATTTGACATTAAACTTTCTTTTAACAACCATCTTAACTTTATGCTGCCCAAAGCTTACTCAATGTTTGCCTTTATTCGTCGTAATTCTGATAAGAGCTTCGACTACCATACAAAGAAGACTTTATTTATATCCTTTGTGAGATCAAAATTAGAGTACGCTTCTTTTATATGGGCACCTAATGCTCAAGTGCATATAAATCGTGTGGAAAGGATACAGAAAAAATTTATTAAGTTCACACTTTATCAATCAATTGATTCTCTTTCCAACTATATCACATCGTATGTGGATAAATGTTCCCTAATAGGGTTGAAAACATTAGAAGCAAGACGAGATATTCTGTCACTTAATTTCTTATATGGCATTATTTGGGGTTTAGTTGACTGTCAGGATTTACTACATGCTATTCAAATAAACGTACCACCTAGATCTCTGAGAAATAATTCATTTTTCTTTAATGTTGGTTTTCATAGAAATGATTATGCATTAAATGAGCCATTAACAAAAGCTTTAAGATTATATAATAAACATGCAAATCAATTAGAAATTAGAAATTTTAAATAACGTAATTAAATGATGTTCGTATTTACTATTTAGATTTAGGTGCTAGTCTGTAAGGATTCTATTTGTATCCATAGACTATAATAAATAAATAAATAAATAAATATATCGTACAGCACTCATTTGTCCATCTATGAACTTTTCACGATACAATACATACTACCAAAATCATTCCCAACTTGTATAACACTATACAACGGTGTGTATATTCTGTGGACGGCGTCTGCTATAAAAGTCAGATTCTTCTTATAACAAGCGATTCAACAAAAATTACATTTTGGGCATAATTTCAAATTGGTATGCTCCACTAATTTCAGATTCTCGAACCGTAACAATTTATGTGCAACTAATGTTACGAGTAGTGGGGCGATTTATCCGATCACTTCTGATATCCCCCAAGCAAATGATCTTAAACCTTTAAACATAAAGTGCAGTTGGACGAGCTAATCACGTTTCTTTCCAATACCTCACACATAAAATACCGGATTTTGCCAAATTATATAAGGTAGGGAAAATCACCCCAGATTCACATATTACGTTATGGCCTACAAAACATTCGATCTGGAGTAATTTTAGGCTGATGAGGCCTACAAACTAAGAACAAAAGTCTAAAAGATACGAGGTGTGTTCAACAAATAAGGTGCATTTGTCAACATTTCAAGCGTTTTTGAGCATTTAATTCCAGTTTTTACACAAAATTTAATGCAACTACTTCTTTGATCCATTTTTTGATAGCAGAAAATCGCCGAACACGCAAAACACTTGTCTTATTTATGCCTCTCACAGGCAAACTAAACATGCTATGTGGATAAAACCTTCAACATATCTTCGAGACGAGTGTACCAACATAAAAAAAAAAATAATCGAAGCCAAATGTTGATATTAAATTGGACGAACTATCCAGGTCTATTTATTATGTATGGAAAGAGGGCGCGCTTTGCGCCCAAAAGCCATAGCTTTTATCTTATTTATTATACATTTCTGTTTGTAATGTAGTGGAGTCATCTGAATTTGTTTTGTCCTTTTTCGCTTTGAATAAATATACATCAAAACTTTAAAGAACGTTAATCATTTCCTGTCTTAAAACACTGAATTTGTTAAAGAAATATCGAAATATTTGTTATAGAAGCAACTCTCTCAGGAGTTGTTCCGAAAATCAATAAAACGAATTTGTTAGGGTCTTGCTAAAAGAATTTTTTCTTACTTTCATCTTTCTTGTTATCCAAAGATGTCGTTTTAAAAGATAGAACAGGAAAGGCGTCCATTAGACATTTTCCAGTGTAGAAAGCAAACAAATAAATTGAAAGATAACAACGGCGATTTGAATTACGCACTAAACAAAAAAACATTTAATCAGGTAAAAGGACTGATCGTATACAGGTAGCTTATCACACGAAAGATTTACTCCTAATTGTTCAAAATGTGGTTAAATTCTAGCCCTACAATTGACTGACCTTTAAAGTAAAACTAAACCGATGGTGTGGACAAGCTTTGAGTAACAGAATGTTTTTCTTAACTGCTTCTAATGGGTCAACCATTACAGCAAGTTGTCGTGTAGTTAAATAAGTTTGATGTTCACAGTGCCATAGCTCTATGTAAATGAAAATATATTTATATCAATAAAAATGCATTTATAACATTATTACAAAATTAATATGTAGCGCTATTTCTTTTTTGTGCCACATTATTTTAAAAATAACGGCAACATGCTCGCAACTGCCACACCTTTAACTTCACCATATTGTAGATATGGCGTTCAGGTTTGTAAATTTTTATTTTTACAAAAAAAGAATTTAAAAGGGTAAATTCGAGAAAAATAAATCGGTCGAAATTGATGGTTATATTGGTTTAATGTTTCAATAGTGGGGGGTTGGGCGTTTAGAGTTTCCATTGCCACACCACTTATTTTTTCGAGGACAAGTTTTTTGTTTTATATTTTAATCGCATACTTGCTTGCCTCTAAGGTATCATGATGAATTTGTTCATTAAACTGGGGGAATAATCGAAAAAATTAAACAGCTAAGATTCGTTAAACAAGAGGTAATCTTTAAAAAATTTGTTCCGCAATTGAAGAAAAATTTCATCAACAAAAGAAATAGTACTCTATAATATTTTTGATATATGTTATATCGACATTTACTTCATTTTTTGCATTCAGGCTATTCAAAGATTTTTTAAAACCATTCTTACTTTGATAACTTTCTGGATAATTTAATTTGTCTCCTCTACCTTGACCTCGTCGAGTTTAATGACTGTTTATTAAAGAGAAAACCTTCAACGGTATAAAAAAAAACTTACAGCTGATTTGCAGCTATTTCACTTAGAAAAAAACTAAGAATAATTACTGAATCCGTCCACAAGTCTAAGCATCGATTCGCTAGTGTTAACTGAGCTTATATGAGGTTTGCAAGCAGTGCCATGAGCTCTGTTCCACAATCTGCTTTGCGTGGCAACGTGGTCAATTTAACTTGTTATCACCGTTACAACATTCGATTCTTACTGTAGCGCACGTCTTTTTAGAAGCGTCGCACAGTGGGTCGTATTGGAAAAACAACAAAGTTAAGCAGTCTTTCGGTTAGAAATGATACACTGGAACTTTTTTGTTCGGTAAGAAAAGTAGAATCGTAAAAAATAATAAAAAAGAAAATAGATTCATAGTCAGGTTTCTGTCATTTGAATTAATATTTATTTAACCTTCATTTTTTTGATTAGTTTTACAACTTTGAGTAGTACTAAAATAACGAAAAGTGTACCAGAAATTCTGACATTTTTTATTTGAGAGAATTTACAAGCGTTGGTTGAAAAAAATAATTTCGGAGAATCCAGTGAAACAGTGTATGAATAAATCTGATTCTAACGTGGACTAAACACTCTTCCTTTTAGATTAAACCTCCTTAAACCTTCACAAAATAACTTGATTTCTCTACGTCAAAATCATTGATGTTTCAAACAAAGCAATCGTGGCGATCATACGGTTTCTGAATCCAGTATTGATCTCACACGTCTCGTATAGCACCAACAGCATGTTAAAGAAATCCCAGCATTGACCTTTCTAAGAAAACTGGCGTGTGTTTTAGTGCCTATACTTTTTATAGCCCTTTAATGAGGAGACGCTGGTAGTTTAGTATTTGTTGGCTATGGTGCAAAACTTTATGAGCCATTCGAGTTCATAAACGTATACTATCAATTCTGATAGTATACATTTCAAACTTGTTGGAGATTTTCCCTACAGCTAAGAGCTTCAAGCAAAACCTGCACCTTTTTTACAATTTCGGAGTCAATTCACAACCTTAATTTGATTCAGTCGCCAGCACCCTGGCGAAATAAGTATTTGTTTAATTTTGAGCGTTTTTGAGTACACCTTAAGTTTTATGAAAAATTCCAAGAGCTGTGTTCTGTCATAATCGTAATAGTCTTCATAAGCTATCGATTCATTTGAATTCTGGAAGTTTTTCTATTTTCTCTTACAAATTGCACAAGTTTGTGTAGATTTTGTATTTGTGATTTTATTTGAAACTGTTTTACTAATTTCTTGTCTACTGCTATCAGCTGTGTTCCATATTAAGGCAGATATTTCCTTCAGGTATTGAAACATTACTGGTTCATAAACAAATTGATGATAGTCAATGATTTTGGCAATGTTTGGCCAATCCAGACTTTAGCCTCATTGCAACAATTGAAACCATGAACGCATTTGCCTCAGTAACAATCTCAACTATAAACGTCGAGTTTTTACGCAGCTTTATTGTACGCTTTTCTGGTTCATTATTCGCTGAAAAATGTGATACATTCATTGAGAAACTTTGCTCTAACTAGTACACCTGTTATCCCGCAAGAGAGTCTCACGATTTCCTTTTTGGAAGGCGTTATACTGGAACGGCTTTTAATGAGTTCTGCAACATTATAAATTTTTCGTTCTGAAACTTTAAATCAGGAAACAAAACTAAGGACTATTATTTGCTGTGCTTTATATTTACTCTGGGGCCTGATGGAGTAGAAATGCTTTTATTTATTTTTTATGTCTTTCGGAACACGCTTCACATATTGCTGCTGTTATACCGCCTTTAACCTTTTCCTGCTTTTTGTTATATTTTATTAACAAAGAAGTTGTTGAAGGATTGGTCGTTAACGTACCTTACATTAGCTTCCTCCATGTTGAAACTTCAATGTTACGAAGAAGTAGATTGTTTTAAAGCCAAGTTCCATGAATCTATCCATACATGAATCTATGAAATGATGTTGTGCAATCCATTTCACTTTTTATGTATATTTCTGATCTGATCAAGATCTGATCAAGTAGTGGCTTTGTCAAAAACGGTAACTGTCGTCAATTTTTATGGAACTTCTTAAAAATTGGCACTACCTAATTGTAAATGGGGTTTATCGGCAAAACTTCTTCTGGTATCTCCCATACAAACTTACCGATTTTCTAAAAATCAAATTCCTCTCTGTACCTTCCCATCCGTAACCTGTAACAACCTAAATTTCTTTCCGTTGCTTTATTTTACAATTTCCGGTAAAATCTGAAAAATTCGACTGGTGAACCCCTTCTGGTACCTTTTATACAAATGACCGATTCAAACCATACAATCATCTGTCATTTTATTAAACAATGTTCAGTATAATTGAGCACGCATCAACTAGAAAATAGGCGGCATTGCCACGTCCCTCAGTGTACCACACATACAAATTAGCTCTATAATTTCTAAATGGAGATTATCAAAAAATTAAAATTTTGCTTCTTTATTGCAGTTTTATTCAGAGTAATTTTATACATTCCCCAGAATGAACAAAATTCTGCATCATTTAATAAGAACAAAGCAATTTACCACATCCCTTTTGTCACTACTCATACTTCTGCAGCAACGCAAAAAGACGTTGAATGAAAGTGAAATTTCTGTGAAATTTTTATACTGTTCGTAATAATAAAATAATATGTACAAATGAAATTCTAATATGTATAAACCCGTTCAAATGATGACGTATTCATGAAGTATACATATATAAAATAAGTTACAATAAAAATTAATTGTCCGGTTAATGCGACTATGATTTACAGGGTGCTTTTGTTTGGCTAATCCTGGAAAGTTATTCGCTTTCTAATCTGCTCTAAGAATTTACTTAAACCTTGTGCATAAAAAGGAAACCACTGCAGAAATTTCAGTCAGGTGAACTGATCAAATCAAATAATTTATATATGAGGTACACTAAGGGAAGCGGCAATGCAGGTCATTTTCATTGGCAGCACTGGTGCTTGTTTAACTACACAGAATTTATTACATTACAATGAAGAATGTAGAAAAATATGTATATTAATTAGTGTTTACTATAATAAATTTTAATAAATTTTAATAAATCAGTCAATTTTTATGGGAGGTATCCCAATTGGTGTGGCAATCCATTCCGGCCAATAATATTTTCCAGCGCATGACCTGCTCCAAACTTGGCTTATTTATATGCAACACCTTGAAAGATGTGTAGCTAAGAAAACATAGTTTAATTGGGTTTTTTCTATGGAAGGTACCGGAGTCAACCCACAAAAAAAAATCGGTCACCATTATAACATCGTAGGTCAGTATACTAGGCAAACATTTACATTGCTGCTGAGTATCGATTAGGAATTACAGGGGAAACCACTTTTACTACATTTCGTGTAACTGGATAAATAACTTGAATATACAAATACATGGGTTAAATTATTTGTATGAGTGGTACAAGAAGAAACATAGGGGCTGGATTAGTTTTGCTATTATCTTCCGATTAGGAGTGACGGTATTTCGAAACATCATTCAATTTGCATATGAAGAACCAAATTGGATGGATTAACATAACTTATTTACCATTCCCAGCTACAATGCGGCAAAATATTGGGATGCACCAAGATTCAAAACATTTCACGGTGTAATCGCCTTGCCTAGCAACCAGCCATGTTTGCCATATCAAGTCATATACCTTCAATGCTTCGGGTGAAAGTATTAGGATGGTCGTCATGTATTTTCAAAAGACTGTGCATTTTCAAAAAAATTTTTAATACTAATGATTCGCTTTTAGAAAAACTAGAGTTATCGAAGCTATTGAGTAGTTTTACAAGTATAAATGTCATTCAAGTGTATTCAAATTTTGCCAATTAAAAAAAATCAAATTGAAGCTGGTGTTGTTCTCTTAATAACTCTTGTGCTTGTAACAAAAACTTTCGTTTATTTTGTTATTTACTTAAGAGACAAGTAAATTCGACAAATCGTAACTAGATAAATATTCTATGCTAACTGACAACTCATTAATATTGAATTGGTTCGACAAATTTGCACAAATACGTATATGTTGTGTTCAGTACTAGTAGTCTTACTATTAAGAACAAAAATGTCACTGAACTTTTTAAACTGATCTCTTATACTACACCAAAGATCAATGTATTTTCTCATGTAATTTCACGCAAAAATTCTCAGGATTAACTAAAATAGAGGAACGATTTCTCTTTATAATACTAGGTTTACATATAATTTCATTTCTGATCTGATCATACTGATCTCTTACCACATAAGATAAAGGACAAAAATGTATGTAATTATGAATACTAGATTGTTCATCTGTCCGCTTGCCCGTTCTGAGACATACAGTAGAACTCCAATTATCCGAACTCCGATCAACCGAATCGCTGATTATCCGAAGCCATTAGCCATTAGCCATTGTGTTGTTGTCCTCCTACTCGTTCATATGTACATATGTACATTCTTTTATTTTTATATATTCTTTTTATGTACTTTTACTTCTTTTTACTTTACTAATGCATACAATGCCAAAAATAAGCTCTTTTACTTTAAAATCCCCTTTTTTCAGAAAAAATCCAATTATCCGAATTTTTGATTATCCGAATGTGGTCCGGTCCCAATTGATTCGTATAATTTGAGTTCTACTGTATATCTATTGAAACATAACCGAACCCTCGAACCGATTGATCTAGGAGGTTGAAACTTTACGCAGGATAATGTAATTGTTATAGCCAGACTAAGATCGAAATTGATCAAAATCGGATAAATGGTAATTTTTCAAATTTGTCATATTATGACATATATATATATATATATATATATATATATATTATGACATATATATATATATATATTTGTATATACATATATATATATATATATATATTCAATATATGCTAGTGCGATCCACACATAAAATTTGGGAAAATTTTCTTTATTTTCCAACATAATCTCCTTTTAGTTCGATACACCTTTTCCAGCGATAATCAATAGCTTCTATGCCCTGTTTTATGGTAAGAACTGTCAAACTTCTTAAAATAGCCATCAATCGCAGACTGCACCTCTTCAATTTTTGGCAAATCCTTTACCATCAAGCCATGTTTTCAAGTTTGGAAATTAAAAATAGTCCGAGGGAGGTAAATCTAATGAATAAGGTGCGTGATGAAACAATTCAAACTTTAATTCATTAATTTTGGCCGTCGCAATAGTGGGTGTCTTAGTGAAACAAATAGTGAAACAATACTTTCTTCGGCGAATGCGGCCTTTTCCCATAATTTTATCACCTAAATGATTTAGTAAATTAACAGTAAATTAACGCCGCTTATTGTTTTTCCTTTCTGAAGGTAATCAATAGAATAATCTCATGCGCATCACGAAAGACAGACACAATAATCTTACCTGCAGATAGACCCGTCTCCGACACGATTCTTCCATTCCAGTCTACTGCTTTGTCTGTTCCTTTGTCTCAGGTGTAAAGTGGTGGACCGATGTACCATCCATGAAACATCGCCAAACAAACTTCTGAAACTTCTTTTTGAAATGCCTATCATTTCAGCTAGCTCACGCACATTCAGCCGACGATCATCCAATACCATTTTGTGTATTCTTTTAACTATGTCTGGCGTGGACACGTCAATTGGTCGACCACTACGGTTCTCACAAATGGAAGGATGGAATTGAGCAATACCTTTTCTTTATTTGAATTTAAATAATTTGTGCGGAAGCTTACCAATTTTAACTAGATCGTTTGAACTCACTGTAACAAATGAAGTTTGGCTTTAGATTTTGGTAATGACAAAGCGACGGTGAGAATATATGAGACCGATCGTAGCCATTTTTAGAACAATCGGTTACACACACCAATCAAACTTTTAAAGTTTGAGTTGATGTGTGAATTACGCAGTCAAGCCAAGCCATTTTCGGCGAATTGACATTAGGGTGGCCAGGCGGATAGCAAATTAGGGTGAACATAAAAAATAATTGAAAATGGGGTAGAATATTTTTTCGGTTTCAACTGTAGCTAAATAAAACAACACAACAAACTTTGCCATTATATACGAAATACAATGTTACTTAACTGACCGTCTCTGGACTGGTTGCAGCAGTGGATCGTTTTTAGGTAGTTTTCGAAAAAGTACGGGCCAAAGGCACTTCCAGACAATACTGCGACCAAACAGTCACTTTTTCCGGATGTAATGGTTTTTCCACAATCACTTATGGGTTCTCCGAAACCTATATGTGACAATTTTGCTTATTGACGTAACCACCGAGCAGAAAATGATTTTCACCGCTGAAGAAAATTTTGTTCGATTGAAAGCCCACGTTTAACTATTTTTACGCAAACCTTTCACCAAAATAAATAACACATCAGATGACAGGTATTTAGCAGTTGACAGAATTGTCAGACTGCGGTTTTGCAACCACTATTAGCTTTCATTTTCTCGCAAAACCCATATACTCTTCAAGAAACTGAATTAAGTGTTGACAAAAATCGTAAAACACAGTTTTTCACTGGAATAACAGACAATGTAGGCATATTGTGCGCGAAGAGAGGGCGACAAGGTATCTCGTTGTGCATCGATACATTACATTCCCCATTGTGCCACAAAAGATCCAAGTTGGTTCAGTAAATGAAACTTGCCCATACAGAGATTGAATTCAGCTTGAAAAGATGGGCATTGTCACAGTTTCTCCAATTGACATCCGTTCTTCGACTTGAAGTAATATATGGTGAATGAGTTATCCCAATTTACTCGTATACGGTTTTTAAAGAACCGTTCTAATTATGGCTGTGTGTTATTGGAAAATGCTAAAAAAATCAGCATTCCCTGTAAAAAACAGGTATGGTAAAAATTTTATGGATGAGGAGAGAATGTTTTTGCGGCCCATTTATCTGACGATGAGTGGATACATCGTCCACGGCATGATGGGCAACATGTGTTTGTTACGTATGGCACAATTTGGAAAAAAAAGTTTTTTCAAAATTTTCCGACATTTTTTCCATTTATACTTTAAATAATGTACCCGTTGCATAAAACAGGTGAAACCCAATGCTTTTTACAAGAAAAAATTCCCAGTTTAATTTTTTCACATGTTCCACCCTAAGAACCAAAGGGTCAATTAAAAAATGTAAAACATTCAATGCCTTAAAGATTACTCTTCACCCAAAATGGAACAAAACACCATCAGACCACATTCGTGCAGCGTGTGAAGTTTTACCGGACAGGTTCGATGCTTTTGTGAGCATTAAAATTTCTTAAAATTTTGTGTGCTTTTACGATATACTGAATTTTTTTATGTAAAAAACAAAAATTGATGAAATTACAGATTTTTAAATTGGTAACATTTCGACCGCCCACACTTGTAGTTACATTTTTACACAATTGGTTTGGATTGGAGTACATGATTTACGTAAAATTTTAAAAGATGTATAATTTTAATGTAACATGTAAATTTATTGCAATTAGACACACCGTTTGTGAAACCTCCAAATTATCTTAAGCCTTTCAATAGTATTGTAACACATTTGAAATGCGTGCATTTCATAAAACTCTGCACACTGTAATTTATTCCCTATTCCGTTATGGCAAGTCGTTTTCGCATTCAATTTTGTATCTGTACGCCCGTCCTTATAAAGATTGATCACTCGTTGAAGTTTCTATGTATGTTAGTGTTGTCATATCTTTTCAAAGGTGTACGCAAATTCGGTAAAGCTTCGCATACTCCCGTACAAACCGGTGGATTTAATCCAAACTATATATTCATTTACAGTTTATGTATGCTTTTAACATAAACTAAAGTCAGTGTTAAAATGTCGTGCAGCAACTCCACCTATTTACCTTTCTATCAAAACAAAAAACAATAAAATTAATCCTTGGACTTGACAAAATTAGCTTCTTCTTCTATAAATTCGATTTTCACGTCATATTTATCTGAAATCAGGAAATTTATTGCATTTTGAACTGCTTAACGTATGGAAGGGAACGGATGAATTTTGCTTCGCCCATTCAGGCACTCCGATACGAATAATTTTAAGGTCCAAAATACAGAATTTATCGTAACTTTTGTAGCAACCGCAGGAATTTTCTAAATTTTTATATACCGAAAATGGAAATATAACTAAACAATATAACCACTTCCGTTCTATTATTTTATACTTATATAAAATTGCGGGTTTGACGAAAATATATTTATATTTATAACTTAGCACTGATTTACTACATTTAAACTTCTTGCTAGTCGTAATGTTTTAGAATTAGAACAAGTAGTAATAGTAATAATAGTGGAACTGTTAGCTTCACCCCTTCGGGTATCCCACGTGCAAATGGCCTAAAGCCCAAAAATATTACAGGGATGGGCGTTTGAAGTTTTACCAATATCACTCTGCTGTAGCAACCAAACAGCTATTGATAGTGCGCTTATTTTTTGATAAGCGTTAGTTATGTTATCGTTACATGTCGCCGTCATTCTTGTACATCCCATGCAAAAAGGTGACCAAAATCGGTCTTCTGCATGTAATCTAAAATTCAGGGGCTGCATAAGCCTCAAATCAGCATTCAAATCTTAACATTCCCAATATTTGGTGGAGCTTAATGTAATTTTTAGAATCTGGTCTAATTTCCCCCATATCTTTTGTCTGCCTGAAAACGGCAGTGTAATTTTAAACACTTTGTACCTGTGCCGTATTCCTTTTACTGAGACATAATCCAATTCACTTGGTGTAATTAGGACAGTCACTTAAAAGATTATGCGAGTTCGGATGGCCCTTTCCTGTATCTGTCTGTTCTGTTTTATGGTTTTAGTTTATGAATGATTGGTATCGTATAATTATTAAAAGAATACTAAATACTGAAAGCGGATTCAGTCCTTGTACGAACAATATTTTTAATTCTAAGGTAATTTCTTCTACTTATCAAAGCTGCGCTACTGAGCCTAGAGGATTCATGGTTAAACCAGTAGATGTATCGGAAACGCCCTCTTTTATGCACAAAATATAAATAAAGATTTTGACAGTTCTTTCAATGGGAACGGCTGTTTCGTAGTATATTTTTTTAGGTAGATAATATATATAGGCAGATAATATAAAAATACTAAAAAAATAATTTAAACTAAATAAAACCAATACAGAAATTTCAGCTAGGTGGGCATACACCTTTCCCAACGTCCTTTTGTGTTTGAATGAGGGATACCAGGAGGGACGTGGTATATCGCTAAATCTTTTTTAAAAATATAATCGGAGATAAAACAGAATAAAAGAAATACAATTATAATTTTCTGAAGTGCCCCGCTAAAAAATTCCAGGAAACGTAAAATTGTATGCACAGTATCCTAAAAACAGTATGGCAATATGGCATTCGCATAACTAAGTTTACTAAATGGCTGATGCATACTAAACTAGCAAGTTTTTCTCTCTACTAGTTTCAACGGAGTCAGTGTCGTCCCTCTAGTCCAACCGCTTCGACTTCTTCCAGCGGACATGCAGGTAAAATAATTGGCACGTTATATCGACATCGATTTTACGACAATCAGGACTGTATACGATATAATTTACGGGGATTCACGTGGGTATTTCTATCTGATACAAATTGAATCACAAAGTACGAAGTTAGTCAAAAAAATTTTGGCTGTTTCATATATGTATACAAAATAAAGGTAATGTTGACATGAAAATATATAATTGATTTTTACTAATAATTTATTTTCGTACAATAGTGAATGCTTTATCATCCCTGGCTAACGGCACAGAGCAAGGAGTGAACAGAAGAAACTGCGTGTAATTGAATTGTGTGATAGGTTGTTGATCAAAAGGTTATCATAATGCAACCCCAATGCCAAGCTAAATGTGTTTACGTACTTTTAAAGGAGTTTTTGAATGTTTACAGATTTTAGACGTTTATTTTCGTATTCGTATCCATTTTGTTCTCAGCCTGTTCCTACCGCTTCACGAGAGAACTTCGTGGTATGTTTAAGTGGCACTCACACACGTGTCCGTCAAAAAAAATAAGTTTACTAGTATGAGGCGGATCAGTATGTATGTGTATTAGTTATCCCCAAATTTTTGTTGTAATTCCAAAATTGTAATTTTAAAACACACAAAACTGTTTTTTTTTTTGTTTGATTTGGCCTTCTTTTGGAATTCAACTGTAACACTTGTTGAGAAGTTAAAAGGTTGGCAACCCTTTTATTATTGTTCGCTTTCTTTGTTATTTATGAGTGTGATGTCCGTCCTGTGAACGCGTTTAGCACGATGCCACAAGTTAACCTTTGGCAACTGTTATTCAGATTTAATTTTTAAGTGCATTTCTGCCAGGATTTCTCCCTCCATCACAGCTCACTCAAGAATATTAAAAACGGATAGGAAGGGCATTCGCACAAGCGTGCAGGGTGAACTTCGATGAAGATGTTTTTAAAGATTACAATGGTCTTTATGTGTGAAACATCTTAACGATTTGTGTTCCTACCACTGCTATCATTCAAAGTTAGCACAACACTCTGCTCGCAGCAATAAAATGAATCAAGTGCTTACTACACGTCAAGGATCTCAACGTCGGGCACACTTCCTAAGTGTGAAAAGACACGTTCTCACATAATGTGTTTATGTTTTAGCCAGTAACACAAAAAGAATTTACATCTCATAAAACATTAGAAATCAAAATTTGGATTGAGATACTGGGTATATAAAGTATTTTTGAAACTATATGTACGTTTGTACGAAACTTGAAATAGGGAAATTCAAGTTCGTAGCACAATGACTAACATTGGAAACCTTCACCATTTGTTTCGAAGTTGGTTACATTGGTAGCTAACAGACTTATTATCGATTGGCAGGAATAATAATCATGTACTGGATATACCAGTTATTCTATATTCCTACCCATATCTCCATGTCCATAAAGGTTTGTTAGCAAAATACATTGACAGCAACATTTACAACTTGAACAGGAAACTACGGAAACAAATTTATTTAAATCACTTGAAGATAAACTTTTGTCCAGCGAGCTTTATTTTTATATCTACAAAATTATCATTTGAGAGTCTTGTTCAAAAATACGGTAGCGATAATTTTCCACTCATGGAACACTCAAGGCACAAAATATAACCCAAGTTCTGGGCAAAATAGAACATATTTCGACTTGAAGTACATATTTGTTCGAAATAACGCAAATGATTAATTTCTTTCTCTAATTTCATTTTCAAACACAGAATTAAAAATGTAATTAAAATGTACACAATTTGCTGCAAGCATTATAAACAATATTGGTTTCATTCATACAATATTGCAATTGTAAATATTTCACATATTAAGCATTTTGTTAACATCCAAAATTGAGCGCTGTGTTTCACATGCGAAAAAAGTCATCTACTACATTACGTGAGCAGTTACTCCATCGATTTATTTCAAACAAATACTCAATTTCACTTTTGTTAATCACGGCATCGTTAACCAAAATCGATATGAAGAACGCTTGGATAAGAAAACGCTTGTGTTTGAAAATTAGTCAATCAGCTGTTTATTCGAACATATTTGTTACTTACTTACCAAATGTCTTGCGAAAGTGTCACAACCATTAGAATACTGCTTTGGAATATTTTAATAGTATATGAAAAGAGGTAGATTTGGTTCCCAAACAAGAAAAACAGAGACGATTCAAGAAATTATTTTTACCATTTCATAATTAATCATTTTCATAATTAAATATTTTGCACTTTAGGAAGTAGAACGTTCGATTTTTAGGTTTTTCTTTAATCCACCAACATTTTATGACTAGTTTCGTCTGATGTCTCACTGACTTTTTACAGCTGTAAATTTTTTCCAAACAATGGTTTTCAAAAAAGGAAAATTGTGTTTCTTGGTTGCTAATATTATGATATTGCCAGGGCCGATAATAATAATTTTCTGTTGGTTTTCATTCAATATATTTTATATGAAATTAGCACATTCGTATAGTGAAAGTATTATGTTTCAGTACTATTCAATAACCGCACCCATAATTAGTTTCGCTCCCTTAAAAGTTGTATAAGGTGGGAATGAACCTTTCCAATATGCATACAATTCTAATGTACATTGCTTTTAATTGGCAAATAAACGTTAAAAGCTTTGACAAATTCTGAAAGTTTTTAATTTTTATAGAGAAATACCGCGTCTTGCACCAATTGCAATACAATGAGAAATTCAAATAATTTTTTTTAATCAATATATTTCATTTATTCTTTTTTATTGTATAGAAAATTCAATTTTATTTTATATTTTATAACTAAATGTTTTTGATCGGCTGATCAGAAAATTATTCATTGCGGTATCGCCCCAATTATTACTACTTCAATTCTGTCAAATTCTTTGGCTGAGTTTTGTACACCTCTTGCTTGACCGAAAAGTCGCTAAAAAACAAGGTTATGTTAAGAATTTTCTTCGGTTATCGCGGTATTGTGCATTATGCATTCTTTCCGCCGGGCTAAATTCACAATAAAGAATATTATTAAGTGTTGTTCGTCTTTTTCATGAAGCTGTTTCCAAAAAAAGGCCAATTTTATGGGCGAACAACCCTTAATTCTTGAACCACGATAATGCGCCATCTCGCACTACGTTGTCTCTTTACAAATTTTTCATCAAAAATTCGGTGAAAATCACTCCATATTCGACGTATTCCACGACTTACGGCTAATTCTTTAGCCCAACGTTAATTCCAACCAGTTCCAACGGCCATACCGGAAGTTGATTATTCCCGATGCTTCATAAATCAATGTCGATCAAAGCAAGTGCGCACGTTTGAGGTAGCACCGGGTGAGGAGTAAGGGTGCTGACATTAAGCAGTTTGGTGTTATGATACCAACCAAGATTTGACGAAAAATTCTAGATAGGAATTTTGTAAACTGAACTAGTTTGCAATAGAATAATGTTCATGACATCATGTGCTGCGTCATAATAAATGGGTTTTATGTTATTGAATATAATAATGAAACAAAAATATAAAATAATAAAATATACAACAATTAAAAATATAAGAGACATATACATATAAACGTACACATATTGAATCAGAACCTATTTCTGATTCCAGGTAACGTTGGCTGTCTATTTGTCTGTACTTTATTTTTGCCAGCACTATACAAATCTCAACCATAAACCGGTTGATTCCAACACAACTTGGTGTAAATAATTTGGTTGGGACGTACAAAGTTCCGAAGTCAACTAAGTAGTAATCTTATTCAGACTGTTTGATATTCACAAGTTTTGTATAGCTTTCAGATCCTCAAGAGAACTCTAAATCATTATAATGCAAATATTGAAATTATGATTTTGGAAGTCTTCATAATTCTAGCAATTCAATTAAACATGGAACATTTCGAATCTTCTCTTTGAAAAATTCGATTGCTCACCATCACAACAACAATTCATAACCATGCAATGAATTATTAATAAAATATACAATTTGCATATGTAACTGATCTAGCATCTGGTAGACCCCGCACCATGCGAATCCGGGCCAGCGACGCATCGAATAGGTATGCACACAAAACTTGCAGCAGAGAAACTGAGGGAGTTCTACGGATTTGGAATCATTTTCTTCATTGGCTGGTCGATCATTGGTTAAACGATGTGAAGGACAGACATAGAGCTAAGTAGGGAGGTAAAAAATGGGAAGAGTACAACACAAAAACGGAAAAAAGATTATTTTTGTAGTACGAACTTCACTACAGGTCTAATAAGAACGTCGTTAATATTTCATACGAGTGTATCGCCCACTCGTGGACTGCTCAAAAACACATGTATGGGTATTATTCACACACGTGCGAATGTATAATATTGGCTAAGGAGGGAAATTCAGCTCTGCGATGTGGTGCCAATTCAAATAGAGTTCTAATAGCTGAAATTCGGCTGTATTTAATGCAACTGGATAGAAGACTTGAACCCAGGAATATATGCGTAAAATTGATCATTTTATTGTGAGGTACCAGAGGAGGGAGGCATAGTTGACCAATCGATTTTTTCGGATTTTTAACAAGTACTCGCATTATAGGTTAAAACAATGGACAAAAATCAAGGTCGCTGCAATCTGCGAGTAAGAATTATATGGATAAAAATCTGTCAGTTTGTATAGGTGGTACAAGAAAGAGTGTGACAATGTCCTCCATACTCAGAAATTAATTCATAAAGTGATGAATGTGTACAAAATTTGACTGAAATCAGTGCAATTGTTAGAAAGATACAAAGATTGGAGTATGTAGGTTAAATCGCTCATTTGTATTAGAGGCACCAAAAGAGGCATGATTACTTGGTCGATTTTCCTCAAGTAGTGGGCAAAAATTTAACCTGCTGCTGTTTACCAAATACAAAATAAATACTCAATTGCGGAAAATTGTCCAATTTGTATAGGAGGTGCCAGTAGAGGAATGACAATGCTGTCCGTTTCCATTCTGAGAACCTATTTAAACAAACGTACCAAGCGCATAATAAAATTTATCTAAATTTAATGCAACTACCATACAAATTACCTTATTTAACTTGTCCTTCTTCTTTAAACTCCACTATATTCAGTACAATTGACCCTGATTCAGGTATTAAGAACTGCAAATGGAGAACGATTGCCCTGCCACGTCCCTTAAGGACCGGACCAAATTGACCGGTTTAGCAAAAATGGGTGATACTCCTACACCTCCTTAACAGAAGATGTAAGAAGTTCTTATACCCTGAAAAATCTTTGGCAACAATTATCGAATAGAAAAACAAATCAAAAAAAAATATTTTCCGGGGCTTGTGAAAAAGTGGCACAAAGGAAATAATCTTTTATTTCTACAATTACTCTTAGTCAAAAATATGGTGAAGATACAGCCTAAAAAACGTTCGTTTTTGACACCTTACATAGAAGATTCGTTGGTGATAATGCATGTAGTATTTTCATCACTTTTCACATGGAACCAATGCTGGGTAAATAATCTGAGTGTTTCTCCAAATGAATGTCTCTGCCGAATTACATTTGTCTTTAGAATATCAGTAGAAATTTGCAAAACTTAGGTCGATCAGTATGTGTTATAACATTATTGTCAAATATTTAGTGTTATGAATATACATCCACCACGTTTCAAATGTTACAGTATCCAGCGAATAAATTCCTTTTTAAGTATTTGCTATTAACTATTGAAAATGTTTCTGGGTTTTAAATTGAAAAACGTGAAATAAAATACTAACGAAAAATTTCAAAAACCGATTCAAAATCAAAATTGAAACGTATAAACGATGTATGAATCAAAATCAAAATTATTTCTAATTTCGTTACAGGTGTATGGATCAAAATCAAAATTGTTTTTAGTTTGGGTTTGGATGTATGAAACGGAATCAAAATTCAACACAAATTTGTCTAAATTAGAAACGTAACTGTGTACAAAAGTGTGTACAATTTTGATTCGGATGCAAGGTACTGAAACTAATCAAAGCTGTTATCAGTTTTCATTTCCCTGCTTTTTAATAATTATACACTTTGTTGAATATATCCTTTTTTAAAATTGAGCCAGTCATCGTGTATTCAAAATATATACTTTCATTCCTTCGGGTGAATGTATAAAAATCACTTTCCAATAAAATTAATGTAAAAGTATGCATATTCATCTGGTACAACAAAAGACGAACTTGTTTAACAATATTTCTAATATTTAAGCTGCAAATTACTTAAGAATGTGCTAATATAGCCACATTTTCCATTACAATAAATGACATTGGGTTTATTTCACTGGAAATGTTTACACTAATTGAATTGCCGGAATTATCAAGAGAAAAGAAGTTACAATTTCTTTTTAGTGATTAAAAACCACACTCACCTCAACTGTAAGATTAACAACGTTTATTAATTGAAGATGTATTAACTTTGTGAACAACTTGTGGCAGCAGTTTCATTTTGGAAAGAGGAAACTCTTTGGGAGTTGTTAAGAAAACTTCCACTGGTGACAACCAAACATAGCCCAACGGAAAGAATGGGTTTTGGGCAAATGATCTCAATGCCGCCATATCGGGAGCAATTGTAATATCCAATATCTAATTTTATATTTGGTTTAATTTGACTATTCATAGCGCTTAGCTCAGTCAAAGGGTCAATTGATGTTGCACTGTAGATTAAACATGTGTCCTTAGATGTGTTACTCATTCCGTCAAATGTATGGTATGTATGTAATATGCAATATCTCAAGATTTACAATGCGGGAATCTTCTCCATGTTAACAACGTCACTCAAGCAGATCTCGTTATTTTCTGAACCTCTAAAAGTAATTGGTGGTAGACTTCCACATGAGGTGTACATATTTTGAATGAGTTTTGCTCGTGCAAAAGGTCATTAACGTATTGAAAACACTGTGGAACTATCTTCTATTTTTTCCTCTCACTTGGAGTTATAGACACATAATTTGTAAATAACTAAATCAGCCCCTTTATATATAAAAATTTCCTTCGGACTCCGTGGCATGCAATTGGAATTGTAATTTTTCGATCTCGTAGCACATTCGAACAGTAAAGTATATTCTCAGATTGATTAGCCGTCACATAGGTGGAATAGTTACCGACATTAGCACAAGTAATTTCGAATTGTACAGGAAAGGCGGAAGAATTCATCTTTGAAAGGTTGAAAGGTTAGAGGTTAAAGTATTGTATTGTTTTCGGAGGTAATCACAGGGTAGAGCCTTAAGTTCAAGAATTGTTGAATTTCCGGGTAATTTCGTACCCATCATATTTATCAGCAACGATTTCCCCTTAGTTTGGTCTCGAATACGTTTATTATAATAAATGACACTCTTATACTGAGTATACAAACTGAAGTTCACAAACTAAAATATATTTTACAAACAAGACAATTCGAGGTATTTGCACATTTTACATATAACGATTTATTATTTTAGTAAACGGGTTAAAAAATAAAATCCGGGAGCGGATGGTGCAGTATCAGAATTTGTCTTAGTCGGAATTATTGTGGCTTATTTATCCGCTGTTTTCAAAGTCCGTGAGATATTCCACAAAATTCATAAGAATCCGGTTTTCATTTCTGAAATTCTTCAGAAACTGGTTTTGCCAAAATTTGCAGATCTTCTTTTAGAATACAGAAGTCAAAATAATTCAATCGAAGAACGAAGTAGTTATAACCATGAGAATTATGAATAAAATGGAGAATTTTGTGGACTTTAACAAAAAGTTCAATGCATACGACCTAACTTTGAAACAAGGGCATGGTTATCCAATTGATATTTTTCAATTTTTTAGAGCATTATAATACGAATTAGGAATTACAGCGAGAAAATACAAATTCGATAATTCGGGCATTTTGCATTGGGGGTATCAGAATGGGTATGACAACGCCCACTGTTTTCATTCCCAGAAATTATATCACCAAACGTATAACATATGCCAAATTTACCTAAACTCAGTACAACTACTGGAAAGGAATGAAGTGATTTTTTAAGATTTAAGTTTTTCAGGTTGGCAACACTGGTTGGTAATCGCGTCCAAACGTCATCTGTCAAAGTGAAAAGTGTACAGTATACTCTGCCATTCATCATGGAAAGACTAACAAACGAGCAACGATTGCAAATCGTGGAAATTTATTATCAAAATTCGTGCTCTGTGACAAATGTGCATCGTTTTATACGACCATTTTATGGTCCTCATAATCGACCTGAGGAATCAACAATTCGTGCAGTTATCTCAAAATTTTCGCACCAAATTTACATTGTTGGGCATAAAATCATCGACTCGCATGCGTAGAGTGCGTACCGAAAACAATATTGCAGCCGTAGCGACCAGTGTTAATGACGATCGTGAAATGTCAATTCGTCCCCGTTTTCAGCGATTGGGCATGTGTTACTCAACCACAAGGAATTTTTTTTTACCCCAATTGGCTGAGTTGAACTTGGTTGATTTGCGGTTTCATCAGGACGATGCAACATGCCACACTGCTCGTGGATGAATGGATTGAGGATGAATTCGGTGAGCAGTTTATCTCTCAATTTGGTCCTGTGAGTTGGCGGTTTAACTCCTCTTGATTATTTATTGTGGGGTCAAGTCGTGGACAAACCTAACACTATTGAAGCCTTACAGGATAACATTACACGCGTTAATCCTGGAATACAGGCCGAAATGTTCGAAAAGGTGACGAAAAATTAGGCTTTCCGAACAGAAATTTTGAGACGGAGCCGCGGTCAACATTTACATGAAATTATCTTTAAAAATTAAATGGCATGAAAGACATTTGGTCAAAAGATACTTGAAATGTTAGACGCTTCCATCTGGGTGTTATATTTTCTTTATGTATTATTTATCGTTTGTACGAGTATACCTTCATTCCTTCGGGTGGAAGTATAGTTAATGAGACTAATAAAGAGAAAAAATTAAAACTGATTTTATTAACAGAATTTTTTTCGTTAGTAGGACTTTTTAATAACGAAAAAAATTCTATTAATAAAATCAGTTTTCTGTTAATAAAATCGATTTTGACAACACAAGTTTCTTTATATACCTCGATTGTTTTTACATCATTAATCATAGAATGACACCCGTTCACGTCAGTAGTCGAACTACTTGAGACAAGAGTCTAACATTTTACACGAAAATGCCCACAGTCACCAGGAGGGCGAAAAAATGACCTTGTAGGGCATAATTTTTCGACAAGTCTCATTACTTGATCATATTTGCTCTGGATCATTGATTGTGGATCAATTTCAGTTTTATAGAGGCTCTGCGAAAATTAAGTTTGCTATTATAATATTTTCTTTTGAAAACTACAGCTTATTAAAGCGGTTAAAATTTTTCTAATTCCAAAAACGTACACGTATTTTATGTCATATGTTTTTAGAAGACTAAGCACTACGCGTTAATTTAGGTTTTTATTTCCAGACCATTGTATGGGTAAGGATCGACCCGACCAATCGATTTTAGTAAATATTTTGCCGTATTCGGGATCAAGGATAGGAAAAAATTAGCAAAATGTTTGTACTGTGAGGCTAAAGAATGAAAATTTAGATTCAAATTGAATTTTCAAATGTCTTTTACTTAATTGAGAAATTTTACTTAAATAGAAATGTTTTTCAAAATTTTAAGATTATAAAATGATATTAAATAAAATAATAATGCATTAGCTTATTTAATAAAATCATATAACATTCATATAAATAAATTTTATATGAGTATAAGTTTTTATGTCCCAAAAGTGATAAAGTATTAAGTAATCTGTTCCTAATTTTATAGCCATCTAAATAATAACAGATTCAAAATTAGTAATCAATCTTGGATATGCTTATTTGGTTTTATTTCCATAAATCTGTCTCAGAGACGGGTATTGTGTACGGACTCACTGCCGCTTGGACGGTTTCTTCCCACACCTAACATAGCACTGTACGAGTATGTTGTTTTTAACTAACAAATAAAAATATTAGTAGAATTCGGAAAAAGGAATCTATCTTTTACCCATGCATGTATAATTGTTTTCCCACTGGCCAATTTATTCCAATTGTGTTGCTTGCGACCGGCGGAACTGCAAAAAGGCTCGGCGCCAGATATGCATATCCTTATCATATATAATGCATGGACTTTGCCCGTTTTTCCAGTAAAAATCGCCATCATGGGGCTGGCATCGCCCATTTACAATCACCGACTACGTGTGGCAAAATAGTTGGCTGTGTCAAGTTTTAAGAAATTTCGCAAATACAGGGTTGCCCATATTCGACGTACCCATGTTTTTAAAAAAAAAATCAAAGAAAAAAATAAAAATTTGGCGGTTGGCAATCTTATTCATTTAATTTGTTCCAAGTAGATTTGTTTACATCAATTTTTGAATATGATATCTCTCAAATGGCCGCCTCTGGCGTTGATGGCGTATTGTGCCCTTTTTGAAGCATTTTCCATCGTTTTCGCCAACATTTCGGCCGGAAAAGCGGCTATTTCTTCACGAATGTTGTCCTTGAGCTCTTCTACGGTCCTTGGCTTGTTAACGTAAACCTTTGACTTCAAATGTCCCCACAAGAAGAAGTCAGCGGGCGTCAAATCGGGCGAACGCGGTGGCCAGTCCAAATCACCACTTTTCGACATCAAACGGCCCGGAAACAAATTCTTCAGAAAATCGATTGTTATGCGATTTGTGTGCGGTGGAGCGCCGTCTTGTTGAAACCAGAACTGCCTCATACGTTTTCGACGAATAATTGGCATCACAAAATTGGTCATCATGTCGCGATAACGCTCCTGGTTGATGGTAACAGCATGGCCATTTTCGTTTTGGAAGAAAAACGGCCCAATGACCGTTTTCGCACTAACGCCGCACCAATTGTGACTTTTTCGTCATGAAGAGGCAATTCTTGAATCTCCTGAGGATTTTCAGTGGCGTAAATACGGCAATTTTGCTTATTTACGGTCCCATTCAATGTGAAATGGGCTTCATCGGACATGATAATTTTGTTCCAAAATTGCTCGTCATCATCGGCCATTTCGATGACTCGTTGGGCCCATTCCAATCGACGAGGCTTGTCCGCAGGCAACAATCTTTGCGTCAATTGAATTTTGTACGGGAACAAATGCAAATCAACGCGAATAATCCGTTGTAAAGTGGACCGAGCCATGCCCAACTGCTGAGAACGGCGTTTTTGGGATGTTCTTGGGGACCTCTCAACACTGGCTCGTACGGCAGCGATATTCTCGGCCGATCGCCTTGGTCGACTTTTATTTGGCCTCTTCGGATTAGAAAGAGCCTCACCAGTCGAAAATTTTTCGTATAAACGCTTAATGGTGTTCTTAGAAGGCGCACTTCTCACATTTTTTAATATTTTAAAAGCACGTTGAGTTTTCACAATGGACTTCTTCTGTTGAATGTAAATTTCAACTATTTCAGAGCGCTCGCGTGGCGTGTATTGTTCCATGGTAAAAATCTGCTTGGACTGACGCTTCAAACGCGGTATGTCATTAAGCGATCTGACATCTCTGTCAAAAGTTATGGCGTTGCCAGATGGGTCCGTTGAATATGGGCAACCCTGTATTCATGGCAGTTATCGTATCATCCATCCAACCAGCCATACAGACGGACATCGCTCATCGGCATGAAATTTCATGAAGCGTTTGGTCAAAAAATACTTAGTAACTCAGACTTTTTCTTTTGGGTGTTACCTTACTGTCATATCAAGTGATATACTCGTATACCTTCATTCCTCCGAGTGAAAGTATAAAAATCGATCGATTAACATTCTGATATACTCCATACAAATGATCAGTTTAACACATATTCTTACGTTAATATATTTAATATGTTTACACTTACTTCAGTCAAATTTGGTAAACTTAAAACTTTTGCCAATGTAGGGTCTCGTAATTAAAATGGACAGCATTTCCACACCCCTTCTGATACGTTTCATACATGTTGGTTGATTGCCGTAGCCTAGGGTTTTATCCAATATATTGACTTATAATTCTTCGTGGAACTTCAAAAAAATGGGCTAACTAACCACGCCCAGATAAATCACAGATCACATGTATTCATAGACTCGTTACTTTCAAGCAGATATATTGAGTTAAATATGTCATCAGAAATATGAATTATCGATTCGTTTCTTATTACGGTGGACGCAGAGTTTATTCCATGTTTTTATCGCCCATCTCTGCTAGATTTGAAATCGGTAAATCACTATATAAATATATATATGTAGTTCCTCTTCAGAGGAATTAAATATAAATCGGATAATTCTAGCTATGCCACATAAAGCCTTCAAAGTCAAGAAAAAGTAATAGATTTCTTTTTATTACACTTCATATGGGGTGTGTTCAAAAAATATGGTGAATTTTTAATTTCGCGGGCTACGTACATTCGACTTCCGATTATTATTATTTTTTTATGTTGGTACACTCGTCTCGGAGACATGTTGATGGATTTATCCATATAGCATGTTAAGTTCGTTTGTGAGATGCATAAATAAGACAAGGGTTTCGCGTGTTCGGCGATTTTCTTTGCATCAAATTTTGTGTAAAAAATGGAATTAAGTGCTCAAAAACACTTGAAATGTTGACAGTGGCATACGGTGAGAGTACTCTGAGGCAAAAACAATGTTTATAAGTGGTACAAGCTCTGGACACCCCAGTACATCAACAACCGATGAAAATGTTGAGAAAGTGAAGAAAATTGCTATGGAGAATCGTCGAATCACAATTATAGAAGTTGCTGAGGATGTCGGCATATCGATGGTGCCGAATCATGGGTATATAGTTATGACATCGAAACCAATCGTCCCAATGAAAGAGCCCAGGACAGCCAAGACCAAAAAAAAGAACGCCAAGTTCGATCAAATGTAAACGTTTTGCTCACCTCTTTTCTTCGACCACCATGGCGTAGTGCATCAGGAGTTCTTACTACAAGGTCGTACGGTAAATAAGAAGTATTACCTTGAAGTTATGCGCCATTTGCGTGAAGCAATACGAAACAAACGCCCGGAATTGTGGAAAAAAAATTCATGGCTTTTGCATCATGATAACGCACCTGCTCACTCGTCTTTGATTGTTAAAGGTTATTTGGCCAAAAACAACACCGTTATCACAACCCAGCGACCGTATTCACCAGATTTGGTTCTCTGCGGCTTTTGAAGAGACCCATGAAAGGATGGCGTTTTGCGACGAGTGAGGAGATAAAAACCTAATCGCTGAAAGAGCTCAAGGACATACCAAAAAGTGCATATCAGAACTGCTTCGAAGATTGGAGAAAACGCTGCCACAAGTGTATTATATCTGAGGGGGACTACTTTGAAGGAGATAAAATAGAAATCGATGAATAAATACACATTTTTTGAGAAAAATTAAAATTCACCATATTTTTGGAACACACCTCGTACATGAATATGTTGCCCCCGCAGTTAACTCGGTTTAATACGGATGCAATATACTTAGAAGTGTTGAAATAATACTGTTGTGGTATGAGTTTTTTTTATGCTTTTTTGCAGTTTTGTTAATTTGGTTACAACTCTGTTTAATTTTCCAAAACTAAATTATTTGTTTCCACTTTGGAAAATATTAAACCAATATAAAATAATAATAAAAACATACAAAATTGTATTATCTCCTTAATTTTTATTGGAAATCCATGATGCTCAAAGCCCTAGAGACCAACATTAAATACAAAGATGGGCCTATGAAAATATTCTTCAATCTGTAAAGGGTGTTATCTTGGTCACAGGTGGGTTAATTTATGGTTACTGTTTGGTTAAATCATCTAAAATGTACTTTAATATTTTAAGCTCTAAGGTCATTTATATTGTGGTTACATGAAAGGGTATGGCTAAATATGTATGAGTTGCGTCATGTGTCCAAATTATTATTATAGACCAAATTTTAAAGTTCTGAATTATAAGCAAACCATTACAGAAATTGCAGTCACATGAACTTGGCGGAAAATCGTGTGGGGTTCCAGAAGCAAACTGAGGAATAGCTGATCTGATTTAATGCACAAGAAAATAAACTAAATTATATCTTATCAAAATCTTTCGCTCCGACTGCAGTGCTGTCCACATTCATAGTACTAAGTTTACCAAGAGCACTACAAGTGACACTGGTCGCTTTTTCTCAAGTCCTATTAATTAGAGACCATTGAGGAAAGACTGAATTTCGTAAAAGCAATCAATTTGTATGTGAGGTGCCGGAAGGACAGTGACAATGCATTTTCATTCTCAGACTTAACTTTAGCAAACGCTTAATGTGTACCAAATTTCACAGAATTTAGTGCAAAGCAATAAAAGGTATGAACCTAATAAAGTTTGGATTAAATCGGTAATTTGTATGGAAGCTACCAGAACCGGTGGGGCAATTCATTTTCAGAACTAGGGTTATGAAACGCATTATGTGTGCCACATTTCACTGAATTCGGTACATTACTATTTGAAAGTATGGGAGGTACCAGAACCAGCACTGGTTGAACTGATTGAAATTTTGCTGGTCGTTACAAAGCAATAAAATGGATATCGTTTAAAGTTATTTCGGTCAACAAATTAATCAATCACGGGCTGGTTATTGATTTTAAAGTTATTTACAGTACGCAGGTGTGTGGTATTAGTGCTGCTGGATTAAGTGAACAGACATTCAAAATAAGTAGGTGGTAATATTAATTTTCGAGAGTATTATAAAATTAATATACAAGCACTTGTTGGATGCAGAAACATTTTAAGTCACAACTACAGTTAGAAGGGGCCTAGGGATTTTAATTGGCCATAAATTGGAACACTTTGCAGAATTTTCCAAGCAGCTCCCTATTTACGGAATATAGTCAGGTATTTTCTGGTAATTGTTAAAAAATTAAAATTAGAATAATAAAATTGGTAAGATTTCTGGCAATAGTAAATAAATTTCGGAAAAATTCAACTTCCAATTTCATAACCAGAGCTCTTTGCAGGATTTCCCAAGCAATTCACTATTTACGGCTTGGCAAATTGCCACGGCAATTGTGGTCGTGTAGGAGTGCTCATATAAGTGAATGCTTTTCCTGGTAATGACATAGGGCATCCTTCCAATGATAGCTAAAGTGGAAAATTTGATATTTTAGTAACCTAAATGGCTTATCAACAGCGATATATTTTAGATAAGTATATAACATATGTTGCTATAACTCAGCTTTTAAAACAGCCGTAAGGTTGTTGGCAGTCGTAACACTAACTAGCTAGCATTTCAGCGAAATCTATTATGGAAACATAACAGAAAATAACGCAACAGACGCCTCTCAAAGGTTGACGGTCCACGCAAAAGCAAGATCATGAGTTATTTATATCAATTTGGAATATATGTATGTAATTTTTGCAAAAAAAAGTTTTGCTATCACACTGGTGGAGGTCGTTGGGATAATTGAATTTCGAAAAATAGATCATTTGTGTCAATCGATCAGAGGGGTACAATCTGAGAAAATACTAGGCTGTGCCGCATTTAAGCGAGTTTCATATATATTTGGGACAGTTATCGTGTCTATCAGGAAGTTAGCCTGTAAGCCAATAGAGCATCACTCAATCAATTTAGAAAGTCATGAAACGTAACTCTTAAAATACGTTGGCCACCATCGTTAATGAAATGTATCGAT
Source organism: Philornis downsi (assembly GCA_019455685.1). Taxonomy (NCBI): domain Eukaryota; kingdom Metazoa; phylum Arthropoda; class Insecta; order Diptera; family Muscidae; genus Philornis; species Philornis downsi. Next base: position 124,414 of record JAHXMU010000434.1, read on the forward strand.
ATTTAGGGAATCATTTATTTTACTCTGACACCGAGGTAACAGCGTAAAGGCATAGTTGTTACTTGAGTACATGACAAAACATGCTTCAACACAAAAAGTATTTGTTTAAAGAATCAGGTTATTAAAATCCTCGTAAAACTTGATACAACGAATTTGAGAAGGAGAGTAAACCACAGAAGTGCATTGAAAATTTTGACTTTTTAATAAATATGGTTTACCCATCATATGAATAAGAAAGTATGTAAAAATTTTCAAATTATATACTACTATTGCCATTTTCGACTACGCCAATTGGAAAGTTTTTTTTTCGTCATAATCGCTCATAAAGGAAGAATTTATGTTAAGTACATGTATTAATATAATATTTAGTATCCTATATTGTTTAGAGTTATATAGTGGCACTAAAAAACAAAATATGAGGAAAGTTCAGATGGCGTTTAATAGAGTTATGAGGTATTTATACTCACTGAGGCGTCGTGTTCATATAACACCGTATGTTAAGCGTTTCTTGGGTTGTAGTTTTAAAAATTATGTAGATTTTAGGTCTTTGCTGTTATTTTATAAGGTTGTTCGATTGTGTAGTCCTCAATTTCTTTTTAATTCATTTAATTTTTCACATTCCACTCGTAATAAGCAGCTTCTTATTCCTAAAATAACCACACTCATGGGTCGTGCTTTTGCAGTAAGAGTAGCTCGAATTTACAATTTACTACCAAGCCATTTAAAAAGTTTTAAATTATTTCCTGATTCTTACAAAAGGCACATTCTACAACACTTTCAGACTTTACTGTAAAATTTTGTTTTCAATTAAACTGTGGGCAGCCTTTATTACATACCGATTATCTTATATTTCAAGATTATATTCCGATTAACTTCTAACTTTTGAATTAGTCTTTTTTTCCATACTTTTTTTTGTCTTCAACGATCATAATGTTATATTATATTATTATATGTCATATTATATTTTTATAAATTTTATATTTAATTTTTATTATGATGAATTGTTGCATATTGTAATTTACTTATAATTGGCCGGAAGGCTTTAAATTACAAGCCAGAAATAAATAAATAAATAAATAAATAAATAAATAAATAATATACAATGCCTCCACCCGGAGAAAGGAAGCCGATCTTAGCGTTTAGTTCCTATCATAACTAGTGATATTGTTATCTTTAACTAGACACATATTTGGGTTCAATCCTCAGACCAAAAATACCATGTAATTCATAAGTTGTAAGAAATTTCAAAATAACTATTTTTGAAAAATTACATAATATCTCCAAATATTGATGTAGGTGGGAAACTGTTTTTTTCTATCACTGTTGATACCTTAAATCGAATGTTATACCAAATTTCCATAATAGCTATTATTTTGAAAAACACTTAATATTTCAAAGCAATAAATTGGAAGCAAAGTCGTTGCTTGTTATGAGCACAGATATAATAAGTATTTGTCCAATCGTAACAGTACAGGGTATCCGTCGGGAAGGTATACTACTTTGTTTGTTTATAATTTTTGATTAAATGAAAGAGAATGGATCTTATATTGATAAATGTTTTATTTAATGTCGGCAATTATGTATGGAATACAATATCAGATAAATGTCCGCCTCTGTTAGCCTCACAAATGCCAGCCCTTTTGAGCACATTTTCCATTACATTCTCACACATTTCACGCGGTATTTCATTAATTTCATCAGGTTTCTGGTTTGTTTGCATAAACCTTGCTTTTCAGATATCGCCACACAAAAAGAAGCCCGGAGCAGTCAAATCAGGCGACCGTGGATCAACATCACCATTTCTTGAAATAACTTGTTGTGGAAAAAAGTCTCGGAGAAATTCCATTGTAATCCCAGCTGTATGCGATGTGGCACAGTCTTGTTGATACCACATGTTAATCAAGCCCAAAGTATCACGATATCGCTCCCCATTGACAGTTACCGTTACGCCGTTTTCAGTTTCAAAGAAGTAAGGTCCAATGATTCCTCCTGAACAAATTGCACACCAAACTGTCACTTTTAATAGATGCAAAGGTGACTGATGAATAATTTGAGGGTTTTCCATTGCATAGTACAGACTATTCTGCTTAATCACATATCCATTCAAATGAAAATATGCCTCGTCACTCATTCTGATTTTTTCATGAAAAGCGGATAAATGATCTTGTGGAAGAAGGAAGCTCTTGTGTCAACTGAATCTTAAATGAAAACAGATGCAAATCCTTGTGCAAAATTGTGGCCAAAGTTGTTCTTTGAAGACCAAGCTCCTGTGCACGGCGTCGAATTGAGGTTGATGGATAGTTTTAACATTTCTTGAGCAGCAGTAATATTTTCAGTCGATCTTGCAGTACGTCGTGGTCCATGCTTGGCCCTATCAGCTACAGACCCTTTTTCTTCGAAATCACGTTGTTTCTCCCAAAAATTTTACGTACATTTCTCATCGTCACAGTAATCGATGATTGATTTTTATGAAATTTTTTAACGATTTAAACACGTTGGTTTATCGAATATTTTTCCATGATAAATTTGCCACGTCTCTACTTCACGACGGCCAAATGTGAACTGTCAAGACCAACGTTTAGTAGTAGTACTAGTAGTAGTAGTGACAGTTAATCACCCGTTCAAGCAAATTACATAAATAAAATATCGTTTTTATAGGTTCACATTTTTGACGTAATGACGCAATTTTACAACTTCGTAAATCGATTGGCGATGTTCGTCTAACTTTCATGCAGGCGCACACTATAATTATCGTAAATCTTTATGAAACTTCTCAAAAGTCGGCACAGTGTAATATTCTACTAGATCATAGCCGGAGATTACAATTAGGAGAACGCACACGCAAGCTCCGCACTATTTGAAGGTAAATATACGCCAGTTTACCGGACTCAATTTTTTGTACAAGTTATTATATCATGTCCAACAACAACGCATTTCACAGTATCTAAACTTGCACCTGGTATTCCCTATGTACGAAGTTTTTAAAACTTTGATTAACGTCTTCTAAAGGGTTGATTGGATGAGAATATAAAAATCCTATGTAGAAAATCGCTACGTTTACAGCATTATTGTTCTGCTGGTTTTGTTGTTGCTGATGCTCTCCTTCTTGCTGTGCGAAATTTTAATGGAATAATGAATTAATTAAAAGAGATTTGTTTGTGGCTTTTGAAGGATTGCAGACGCTATAGAACGGAACCTCACAAATTAATTAATTTGGAGAGGAAACTTCTTAGTTACTTATTTCATGTATTAATATCATTATGTATTACTTACACAGCTATGACAACATCCCCCTTGTGCGTCGTTGGTCTTTGCTGCAATATCGGGAATTTGTGGTTATGAAACATCCATCCTTGAGAAAAGCACGCTTTATATATACAAACACACACATACACATCCATGTTCTGTGTGTGTGGCTGTGTTCACAGGTTGTAGCTGAATGGGTGCTTGGAGCAGAATTTACTACTATTTCCGTAGATATACAGGGTCTTTGCGGATCTGTATGAATGAGAACAAATTCTGACAGTCATTGCGTGGCTGCATGTGTGTGTGTTTATGTGGGAAACAAGCATCAGGGAGCGTAGAGATGGCAATTCAGACCCAGAATGCCACACGTGCACGCAGATGAATATTGATGCCTAGAACAGTTAGCACAACAATAGTAATGGGCATTTCACTGCATAAAGACATCGAAACACATCATTTCTGCCAGTTTTATTTTTTATGCCAACGGCAACGGCGAATAGAATTAAATTGCTTGAAATTATGGCCATTTTACAGTTTGGCCCAGATAACTATGATGGCCAAGAGAGCGCTTTATTTGTTTTCGCTTCAATTTGAAAGGAAAAATGACGAGACGTGAGAAATATAATCGGAAATTTGAAATCCCTGAGTGGACTTTCAAATACAATGGAGTTCCATTCTTAACCACACACAGCAACGCACAATGTTAAATGTAAAGCCACTGCTAACGAATTCACAGTAGGACGTGTCCTTGCCAATCTGACCACGTTTCCCTCGAGTACGGCTGTCCAGCTGAGTTCGTATTGTTGTTCGAGTATGGCGGGATTCCGGTCCTACCACAGGGTAAACCTGTTTCTGATACATACACTCACTCATATGGATGGAACTGAACTTACCGAATACATGTGCACATTGATATATAGTTTACATCGCAGGACATAGAACAAAAAACAGGAAAGGCATTTGGGAGTAAGTTAGAGCAGCCGCTCAATGCGCATTCATGGAACGTCAAGCCAACAACTCTCAAATGAGCCATATAAAATCCTTGCACAGAAAAGTCATCGCTGTAATCGTCGAAATTGCTGCTATCAGCTAAAAGGAAAAATGAATTGTAAAAAGTGCAGGAGCGAACGGAAAAATTGTTGAAGCCATAAAACTATTCTTGTTAGTTCTTCTATGCCATGGTCTCCTTTAGCGTCCGTGCCGTAATGCATCCAGGCAATGGCTGATGTGGAAATTGTAGGAAATTGGTTAAGTTACAGTCGTCCACACAGGGTGGAGGAAAACTTGTCGCATCCACTGGCAAAGCTCGAACATATGCACAAAAACGTCTTGGGTGAAATAGTAGGGCATGTGTGTCTATATGTTCTTATCAGTATCAATAGGTACATAAGTTTGTGTGTTTCGGCACACTCCCTTGACAGATTCATGTAACTACGTAACTTTTTTACAACATTTATCTTCTCAAACACATGGTGTTTCCCATGACAAATATAAATAGCCAGTGAACAGGCACAAATGTGGACAAGTGCGCAATTGGACAGACAATGTAATATAGACGACTAGGACCAGGTCTTTCATTGCCAGTATGCTATGCCGTACACAGTCGGATGTTATTCGGAATTTTTAGGAATTTCTGTGAGTCACACTGAGCGTCACTAATCACATTTGGTTTTTTTCTCTAATTTGATGAGACAGAGCTAGACTGAGTTCAAAGGAAAATTAACACCGTGTAGTAATTGAAACAGATTGTTGAATTTGGTAAATTATGAGGTATGGCAACGCATGGCTAAGGCAATATTTCCAAGTTTCTCAAAAACAAATGAGACAAGTCGCTCACCCGACCACCGTCGTTTAAAGCCGATCATATAAAACCCAGCAGTGTTAGGTCTAAAATATACTTACGAGAATCATGACACAATTTAGGTGAATATAACAGTGCACTGAGGAAGGCTATGAGGAAGTCCTGAAGTGATTTCTGCAACAAAGTTGAAGACACTTCCGAAGCTGCAAGGCTAAGGAAAATACTGTCCTCCACACTGTGCACGGTAGGTTATCTCAGGAAACCGCAGGGTGATTGGACAACATCTAGTGAAGAATCACTGGAGTTACTTCCGGAGGAACTACTGGAGTAATTTTTCCGGAGGAACTACAAGCGATGACTGATACGCTGATTTCATGGCCTGAGGAGCTCTATATCGACTGTATCGACCTAACATATACCCCTGCTATGTGGAGGGTTATGATCACAGTGTGATCCTTAACATGGTGCTTGACATAACACGCACCATAGAATACACTCTGGCTTAACCACTGTTCGACAAGAAGTACCATGAACTTATACCAGATAGAGATACGTGGAAATGTAGAAATCCTGGAACAAGACTGTATGTCGACTTCTACACTGATGGCTCAAAATTAGTTAATCAGGTATTGTACTCCAAAGACTAAATACATAGTCTTCCTGAACTCAATATCAGCCCTGAAATGCAGCAGATCTCTTAACGAGATGGCTCAGTATTTTAACATTCACTTTATGTGGGTGCCGGCCCACAGGAACATACCAAGGAACTGCAGGGCAGACGAGGCGGCGAGAGTAAGGACAACCTTACAGACTCCAGCCGAGTTGGAATCCTCGGGCATGCCTCGAGATAGAGCACATTTAGCAGCAAATGGTAGGTGAGCGTCAGTCCGAGGCTGTAATCAAACAATACCCGATGTCCCATTGCTTGTTTCCGTCATGATGGGGCACTGTCTGATTGGATAACATGCAATGAGATTGAGAGTTGCAACTAGTGACTTCTACCGGAGCTGTAGGGATAAAGAGGAGGAGGTGTCCATAGAACACCTTCTCTGCAATTTCCCCGCCGTTGTGAACCGACGGGGATCAACACTGGGCTCATACTTCTTTAGAGACTTAGGAGATCTATCCAACTTAAGAGCTTTTTGAGGCGCTCACGATAGTTCAACGGGGGAAACTAGAGACATCCACATCTCTAGTTTCCATGGTATCACAATGGACTATACAGTCTAAGTGAATCTATCTATTCAGAATGCCACACTGACCTAACCTAACCTAGGTGTATCATATTTGTTTTATAAACTAAAATTGTTCAGATAAACAAAGCTTATGTGCCTCATTTCCACTGGAGGTATACGAAATTGGGGACTATATGTTACATATTCAATAGCTAATTTTGGGAACTATTTATAATTTTATTATAAAGGGTGGCGCATAAGTAACGTTAAAGGCGACTATATTGAATGCGTTCTTGTGCACCATTTGGTTTTAACTCGTGGACCAATTGCATCTTATATGGAAAAAGATGTAACACATGTAAAATTCTTTGCAAAGACCGCCTAGACATCTCTAATTTCTGAGAACGTCGCCTGATGCAAGTTTCTGGGTTTTCCTCGAGGTCTTCCAGCACGCGGAAGATCACAGACAGCTCTTGTTGCCCAAACGCTGAACCAATCGGTAAATTGTTGGAGCGCTAGGAGCATTTCGAACATGAAAGAAATTTCGATATGATCTGAATAATCGAATGCTGACTTTCAAAGTAAAATTGAACAACTTCGGTTCTTTGTTCTATGCTGAGCCTTTCCATCATAAATTTCCCAAGTATTATTGACTTAATTCTGTAAAGAAACGAAAAAAAGACTTAAAAAAATGTACTCACTGATCAAATCTTAACGTTGATTATGCGCCACCCAGTACAACTTATTATAGAAACAACGTTAGTAGTAAGTCTAAAGCTCTAAGAGTCTCTCTGGATAGAACCGATTGAAGCATCATCTGCACTCATCAAACCTGCTTAAAAACCTTATGCAAGTACCATGTAAAATGAGTCAAATTGTAACAAACTTTTAAATCCCTCGTAGTTCATCATTCCAGTAATTTCTTGGGCAGAGATTCTAGTAAATTAAATGTTCTAGGTGCAAATCACGGGAGGAGAATGAAAATCCACCAAATCATTCTAGTCTATACGATTTATTTCTATATCTCAAATATTAAAAAAGAAGTGATTGATCTTTTAAGATTGTACGACAAGAAGTTTTCGTTTACCTTCACATGCAGGCCCGTCCACAACCCAATTTTCTTTTATATCTTCACCCGAAAGAATGAAGGTATGTGTATATCGTTTGATACAGTCAAAAATGTAACATTCAGAAGGATGTATTTAAAGTACCAAGTATCTTGTGACCAAACGTGTTTCAGGACTTTTTAAGTCAACTGAACGATGTCTGTCTGTCGGGCTAGCTGGTTGGCAGGCACGGTTCGGTGTAACTGCTAATACTTCGAATGTTGCATCCTAAGTTTATGTCTATTGTATTGTTTTACAATACTTAATAAAATTTGAATCTGCCAGGTAATGGCGCCCTTTGCAGTAACTTCCGTGTGAATGACCCATTTAACTCATATATTTTTAGGTTCATATAGTACAGCTGCACTGAACATAGTTGGTTCATGTTCAGACTGCATAGTCATGCCTCTCCTAGCGCCTCCCATAAAAGATAACTGATTTTCAGAAATTTAATTTTCCCTTTAACTCCTAATTCGCAGTCTGCTACATCAGCCAAAATTTTTGTTCATTACTTTGATTTATGACGCTTGATAAAACTTGGGTAAAAACAACAAGGTAACCACGCCCCTTCTGGTAATACCCATACAAATGATTGATTTAATCCATATATTCTTAGGTTTACAACCTTAAACAACCGAATTCGCGCAAGTCATGCTTTGGACAAGTAAAATTTTATAAATGAAAATGAACGGCATTGCCACACCCCTTCTTATACCTCCCCCGATTCAAGTCATACATTCTCAGCTTCATATCCTTCGAACAATAGCAGCCACATTTGGCACGCATCATGCGTTTTATAAACTTGGTTCTAAGAATAAAAATATACTGCAGTACCATGACTATTCGGATACCTCCTTCAATTAATGAATAAACTGCAGTGTTTAATTGTAATATTTGATACCATGTAATAAAATCAGCTGGATAGCCCCTTCGTATTTCCTCTACAAATTATCTAATTTGAACCATATACTCGTGGATTCATATATTTCATTTTATTGTACTAAATGCAGTATTGCGTATTAACACAGATCATTTGTTGATACCAATCTATCGACCCAAGCACAAAGGGTGGTTTTGAAAAAAAATGGAAATAAATCTGCAATTTCTAAACGGGTAGTATGATTTTTATGAAACTTCATATGGCTATATCAGTTGTAATTCGGATAAAAAATTTTTAATTAGGAGAAAATTTAAGAACTTGTGTCTTTTTAACATTTTTCAAATTCCCGAGCTGCCTTCTTTGAGACATTGTAGCGCAGCACTCTTTAGAAGTATAAGGTCCAAATATAAAACTTTAACGCTACTGTAGCCATACGAAATTTCAATCGGACCACCCGTTTAAAAACTTCAGCTTTATTTTCTTTTTTTCAAAACCATCCACTGTGCGTCGGGTTAAGGTATGTGTAAGTCAACTCACTTGACTGGAATTTCTATTTCAATCTTATCTGAGTGCAAATCATAAAAAGAGTTGCAAATTAGAGAAATATACTCTAAATTACTTCTGACAAGGCAAAGCGTACAAAGACTGCAGTACTTCTTTTACCAAATTCCAAATCCCTTGGATATACGATTTGTACACTCTAACTTCGAGATCCTTAACTTCAACTTTTGTGTTAAGAGACTTACGAGAGCGGTCCTAAAACTAACAAAGAGGACAAAAAAGTTGCGAAAAATTTTCTTTATTTTTTAACATAATCTTCTTTTACCTCTATACACTTTTTCCAGCGATATTCAGTAGCTTTTATACCCTGTTTACAGTAAGAATTGTTGGAAAATCTTCTATCACCGAAAATTTTTTTCAAGTTTGGAAATAGAAAATAGTCCGAGGGAACTAAATTTGGCGAATAAGGTGCGTGATGAAGCAAATGCAACAAATTGGCATCATAATCGCCAATGAAACTAATCTCATGCGCATCCCAAAAAACAGACGCCACGATATTGCCTGCAGACATAATCATCTAAACAAAGCATCACCTTAAAACTTAAAACACATGTTTTATAAGGTTGCCACTTTTCACCAAAACAATTTTTTCTTCAAACTACTAGCACCATCTATACGTCAGGTTGGCTAGTTTTGAAACCACCCTCGTAAACAACTGAATCACTACTGCGAACATTTGTAGTGATACACGGTTTCTGTATACTCATTACAGGTTTCCTACTTTATACCACTCATTTCATGCTGCTGAAACATCCGCACACAACTTTAAATCATTCGCAAAGGAAAGTGGTTTATGGAACTGCGTTCAATTGGGTTAATTGTTTGTATAAATTAAACATAACAAAGGGCCTAAATTTGTTCCTCTCTATCCGCATTTTGTTTTCTATAGATGTTATGATATTATATGACAACACAAACAGATCCCTACTGTGCAACCTATGTGAACAAAGAGCCCTTTTTTAAATTGTTATGATATGTTTGATTGAAAGTCGATATTCTAAGAGTTATGAGTTTGTACATAATTAAAAGTGCATACAGAATGACATTCTCAACAGGGTATTTAAGTTTCTCTAGTGACGATACTATCGGGATTTGCATCGAAATACTGGAAATGAAGAAAAATTGGATGCTATGCTACTCTAATTTATAGATTAAAAAAATATTTCAGAGATAGGGGGAGAGAGATATATTTAAGAAAATAGTCGAAACTTTATTTAAACTTAAATGTTTTTAATGACATCCAAAGATATGCATTTATCAAAATATTCATTACAGCTTAAATTAACCGGAAAAACAAAAAAAAACTTTCGAAATCGGAAATTTACAAAGTGAGCAATTAGCAAAACCCGATTTTCCCTATATCGGAGGTAGGTACTTAGCAATTTACTACGCCCTTCTGGCACCACTCACGCTTTTGCAGCAACTCGAAGGGACATTGGAAGAAGGTACAAATAAGTCGTTTCACCTGGCTTGGATTTCCATACTGATGGTTTCATACTAATACTAAAATACTAATAATACTAAATAATACTAAAAAAAAAAGAAAAATCGCCCAACAAATATAAAAATTACCCAAATTAAATATAAAAAACCACCTAAACCCAAAAACTAAATATTTTCAGTATTTGAGGGAAAGATTTATATTATGCCTGAAAGCACACGATGGTGTTATATGTATTATAGCAGCCATTTCCATTGATTTCATATGACTGACAAACGGTAAATAGCATGGACTTGAACCAAAATGCCATCAATCTCCATCAAACAAGTAAAATTTGCTGGAGTATACAAGTTGAATATTTTATCTTTTAGATCCCAGAGAGAGAGAGAGAGAGAGAGTTTCTCTGCATGCAGACAATTCATTTGTATTGCTTATCAGATCCTTTCAATGTTTTCATATTTTTGTCAATCAGATTCTTTACTATACCTCTTTTTCGAAATTATCTTCGCACGGTTTCAATTCAATACAAATATGTTTTTTGGAGAAAATCGTTTTATTAAAGAATATGATTTTTATTAATATCTTCTTAAAAAAATCAAAAAAAAAGATCGAACAACTTTTTTGTAGCTTTCCAAGGTTCTATTGTTTTTAATTGAAACAAATTTTTATTTTGCACTCTGATGAAATTCTTCCCCTCGCAAGACTGGGTAGACATACATACATACGTCACTGAAGTAAGCGTGCGATTTTTATTTGAACATTTTTTTTAAGGTAATTTTTGAAATCTTTAGTTTAATTAAACTAATTGGTATTGCGTCTCTGAAACAAGTGCCGCGGGCGAAAAATTGGGCAATTTTTAATTGAAAATGTTTTCTTCTTTTAAAAATAGCTTTTGTGTTTAATTCAAACAAACATATTTGCCAACATAAGTGTTTATATACACATAGAGCCAACGCCATAGACGAAATCCTTCTTCTTAAAAAATCGTCCAATTTGTTTTTAAATCATGTTCTTAATATTAATTCATTTTTTAATACCTTGATAGTTTAACGCGAATAAGATATGCGCAAGAAGAAGAACTAATCTTAAGTATACAAGTAATTAGCAAATATTTACCTTGCGATTACTGGTAGAGATCAAATGCAAGCGGATGCATTTGAATCGCTGATAGCACTACTATGCTACAGAAATGGGCAATTTTCCATATTGTATTTTTGGACCATTTTTTAGTTCAAAATGAGGAGCGCAAACAGGTTATGAAAATAGCTCACTAATCCGAGAAAGAAGAGAAAAAAGAATTACGGATGACATATTCACCCGAATTTGTATGAAATTTTTTTCGTCCGTTTTTCCAAAGGAAAAAATTGGCTAATTTTTTGATAAATTTTTCGTATTTCCAAATCTATAATCGTTTATTTGAACACTGTGGTAAAGGCTTAAATGCAAATGAGATGGTTTCTTCCTAGTGACTAACTGTTCGACAAACGAAATCAACCAAATTTCGCACAAAATAACATCTACATATAAATAAGTGTATCTAAACGCAAACTATTGGAAAATACTTTGAGCGGTTTGTGATAACAGATGATATCCCATAATCTCTCATCACCATTGTGGAGCAACGGTTGTTTTAATATTCATGAATATGTATGTTCTCTTCTATCGTATTTAGTTATGTGTGTTTACAATACATCCTTTGAGCTACACACAGAGTGGACACAAATAAGATATATTTTCTTTAATATAACATACTGTGAATAATGCATTCTCATTTATCCCCAGATTGAAAAGTTACTCAGGTTTTCGTTTTTTTGCACAAAAAGTTTTTTGTGATGTGAATTGTGATTGAAAAAAGGAGAGAACTGATGACAAAACAGAACGTTATATGTTGATTCTATGTCAAATGTAAAATGTTTGGCAAGATTGCACGCTTTAACAATTTCACAAAGTTTATATTTTTTCGCAGAAACACACATACATGTAAATATGTCAACAAACCTGACAGGTAGCGTAACGTTTAAAATCTGAAATCATTGCTTCTGTTTCCATTTCAATCGCAAGCTACTCTCTAATTTCCTATTTTCTTGTTACCCAATTAAGCAAATTGCATTCATTAACATAACACAATATGTCCAAGCGGAAGTAACCCTTATTTGGCCAAAAAGGTGTTTGAGTTAGACATGCAAAATTCCAATTCACCGCTATTACTATGCCCAACCACACACACTCCTTCACGTGTGTGTACGTGTACAAATGTATATGTATATGTATGTATATTTTTGTGTACATGTGTGCAAGTGTAATTAAATTTCCAAATTGAAAAGATTTACGAATTTCCTCCAACACATGCAAACATTCGAATGCTAACCAAACAAACAAAAACGAAAGGATACAACTTTTAAAAGAGCACTTCGGAAAAAAGGGGAAAAGTGAATTGCCAATTGGGAACGATGAATGGAAACGAGTGTAAAAGTTCTGGCTCTTGTACCCACAGAAATATCCTGTTTTGATAATTAGTGTTCTTCTAGAATTGTATATCTTTGTGTTTCCTGTTCCATTTATTTAATGTTATGCTTTTTATCTGTATTCGAATACAAACACCCCTGAGCATTTCTTCGGTTGTGATTATGTGATGAGCTGCATATTGAATAAAGGAAATAAGCATTGCAAACAGGAAGCGGAAATTAAAAATCCTCCATTGCTGCTGTTGTTAGCTTCATTCCCGCTTGTTGACTACAAGTCAAAGTATGAATGAAAGAAAGCACAAATGAATCTTTAGCGTAAACATTAACTTTACGCTGTAGGTGTACACACAAATTTATACATGTTTATTAAGAAGACACACATGTGTGTACATGAGCATGCCTGTCTATGAGCTGAGATAAATAAGCCATACATTAATATAAAGATAAAACATTTGTCTAGAGGTAACGTCGGATATGGGGGTTAAAATTGGGGCGCAAGAGAGATACAGTGGTTGTGGAGGGTCTGTAAGTGATTACAAATTTTATTTATTTTAATATTCAAAAGTAATTAACTTGTTTCCCTCCTTATTTCAATTCTCATAAACGTTATTCGATCGCAATCATTAATTCATGTATTTTACTATCAAGGAATGTCCTTAACGAAATGTCAATTTTATCCGAAGTGATAACAGTAAGGATTAATTAATGATATCTCTCATTTTATACTTATATAAATCTTACTTACAATTTTTAATTGAATTCCATGCGGATCAAAAGCAAATCCGTAACAACACTGTCACTATTTATCATTTTGAAACGTACATTGGCAAGTTGATATTATGTGTTTTTTTTTCATTCTTCGAATGTTCGTTATGTTCGAATGTTATTGGAAAATGGGAAAATTTCTACGTTGGTCTTCCTGACTGGAATTCACTTGTGTTAAGAGAAGGTGCTTCTATCCGATTAGCGGTGATGCGCCAGACAGGACAATGTTATACTGTCACATCTACTACAGCTACCGTGCAGAAAGCCTTGAATTCTGATGTGGATTTATTATTTTATTTGTTATTGAAAACAGGTTTAGATACATTGCCCGGCGGTTCAGATCCATATAAAGACAAATGTTTCGCCTCATCACGCTAATTTGTGAACATATGTCCAATGGAAGACGAGGAGACCAAAAATAGAGACATGGAATAAGCATTGAGCGATGCTATGGCCACAACATTACAATTGTTTTGGAAGATTTTAATACCAAAAAGGGAAGGAATATGTTCTTAGTCCAAAAATCAAAGAAATCGGTATACATAGCAACATCGACGAAAACGGGTTCGATTTCTTTTGCTTTAGCGTATAATATGGTGAAACAGGATTCCCACATAAAGACATCCACAAGGCAATGCAGCAATTTCCTGATCATACCACGAGGAATCAATCAATCCGTGAGTAATATAGACTCGGATCATCACTTGGTTGCTAACTGCTAACTGCATACCTCCGAGATAGTCACAGTCTACTCCAATAAACTCTCTCAAATAGTACAGCAAAATGCAACTGATCCTGATATTCCTGAAACACAGTGGCAAGTGCTACCATAATCGGCTATGAAAAACCGTCCCAATTACCGACGACGGCAGAAATTGCCCAAATCTCAGCCAAAACGAGATCCAAATAGCGGCATTGCGACTTAAAAACTACAAAGCTGCAGATGCTAATGGCCTGCTGACAGGACTGACAGTGACCAGTGGCGATACGGTTTGGTTGGGGAAATTCATGTCAGATGTAAAAACTATCGCGATATCAGTCTTTTATCCATTGCTTATGAGGTCCTGTCGAGTGTAATATGAACGACTAAAGTCGATTCTAGCTGGCCTGGTCTTAGTGAACCTTTTTACAAACAACGACTTAGACAGGCCGACAGCTTACCCTGTGACCTCTTCCACATACGGTTGGGGTTGTTTATGACAAAAGTTGCAAAGCAACAAAAGGCATATGTTACCCGCGTATGCAGACGATATGGACTGCTTATATATAATACTACTGCTACTATTATATAATATTAATATTAATTTACTGCAGCCTTCCCAAGCCTTGAAAAGAAATCAGCAAAAATGTGCCTGGTGATAAAAGTGGACAAAACGAAGATATTTGTTTCAGCCAACAAGGAGTCTGCTCGTTATAACTTTACAGGGTGGATAAACTAGTTTACCTCGGTTCCGCTATAAACAAACGAAAAAGTTAGTAAGGTTATGAAATAGAAAGTATTGCGTGCTACCAGATGGAAGCCTAGATTTGCAACCCCTAGCATTTACAAGTAATAAATGATAATGTGGCGATGACGAAACCATCAAAAATGATGAGCTGACAGTGAGTGAGCATAATCTCCTAACTACATTACATGTCGATTATCAGAGTGAAATTGTAGTACGAATTGTCTTTAAAATCTATCTTATAAACATCGTTTGTGAGGGAGGTTCTATCCAAGCTGATCGAAGTTTATCACTACGCCTTTAGGCCTGATATTCATACTACTGCAAATCCTGAATAAAATCCAAAAAACTGTATTATTTTTAGCCGACTATAAAGTTATCTCTGGCGATTTAATGTCACAAATATTATTTGCAGCCATGGCTTAGTTTGGTACCTCAGAGAAGATGGTACCTTTCGGAATAGCACTGACGTGCACAAAGTCTTTTATGAAGGTAAACAAATATCTTATTGATCAAACAAGGTCTTCAAATGTTTTCTGTAGAATTAATGGCAAAGCCCTTTACTTCACTATTCTCAACAGTGATTTGAGTGCAAGCAGGCCAGCATGAACCTGTTTGAGGTAACATGGGCATTGTAAAAGTGTTAGGGTGCTAGAAGGGACATTGTGAATTACTCGGTTCTTATCAAATATGGTTATGAATTAAAGCACAACAGAAGGAGAAAAACTATTGCTTACAAAGCTTTCGAATTAGTAAGCATTGATTTATGCTAAATCGGTCAATTCGTATAGTCTGCGCCCCAAAGTTTGTTTCAAAACTAAGTAAGCGAATGAATAGTATGATGCTAGGAATACGTATATTTGTATATTTGCAGATAAAACGTGGCTATCTAGCTGGTTTTTTTTTCAAATTTCGCGAAGCATTTTAAAGAACCACAATGAACGAAAAGTGGGTTACTGCCAATTACCAATTAAAATTTACAGGGAAAAATTTAATTTCACTAAAAGAGTTGTAGCATTTCAGACCATTTTTATTGTCTGACCTAACCTTATTAAACGATTGATCGTTCTTAGATCTAAGCTTAATAAAAAAAATATGAACCTAAGAATACAATGGCTGAATCGGTCATTTATATATTTGATGCTTGCCAAGTGTTATTATATCATTAAGAAAAGCTGAAAAACGTTCATAAATATTTAACGCATTTATACTCGTATGTATTCTACAAAGCAGCCAGCCAGTCAGAAAGGACGGACAACTGATTTAAGAATTTTGGTTGAATTTGGTCGAAAATTACTCAATACTTTAAACACCTTACATGGAAATAATATGTACCTTCATTTCTTCGGATAAAAATATAACCAGTACAGAAATTTCACCCAACATTCTTTTGCATCAGACAAACAGTGTGCGGTGTGCCAGAAAGTGCGCAGTGCATTAATTTAGATAATTTGCTTGAGAGGTATCAGTAATTGGGGTGTTATCTGACCGATTTGTTCACATTTTACCAACCATTAAATTAAACGCTATGGACAAAAATATAAATTGCTGCTATACTCGTATACGAATTCAAATTTACAAGAGAATTAAATTTGGAAGAAATCGGTTAATTTGTATGGGGGATACCAAAAGATTGGGCCCATTTGCAATCCCGGCCATGATCTGGAAAATTCTTAGTCTATGCCAAGTTTTGAAGCTTTGCGGTTATTATCAAGCCTGACAGACGGATATCGCTAAATCGACTTGAAAAGTTTTGAAACACATTCGGTTAAAATATATTTGTTACCGTATATGTACACTTTCTTCTGGGTGTTGCGCTTTCGCATTCATCCCACCGGAATTTAAAAATTGCAGTTTTATTTAAGGTACATATACGAGTACATTGAACAATCTATAAAACAATATAAAACGGGAACCCAATTATATTAAACATGTGTACTGCATAATGAATGGGGTTTAGGTTTTAAAATATATTTGGCTGGTAATGAAAAAGTCGGAAAAAATTACTTAATTTATTTTATAAGATAAAAGGTCGCGTCCCAGTTTTTTTTTATTTCACAATCCACCAATACAATTATTTCTTTATTCCATTTACTCCTTTCATCTAATCTCATTGTTCGCTAATAGATAGCAATTAACGGCTGTTAAATTCGCCTTCCTATGTACCTATAGATGGTATAAAATATGAATAATCTCTGAATTATGTATGAATCCTTTTATTCGAAAAATATTTTAAGTAATATAACATATGATTGAGAAACATTAAACCATAGCCAACCACCATACGTTAAGATGGGGTTTATTAAAGTTTGATAAAATATGACTTTTACATTTGGTAGGATGTATCTAGAAAAAATATCGATTTATAACAGAAGAATGCATTTCTCGCTTTTAGTAGTTGATCATAAATTTGGGTATTGAAATGAAAAAATGTATCTAAAAGTGTGCATAAATCTTTACAAATTGTTTATTCGGTGTGTTTATACCGGACTGTGGAGACTGTAAGCGGAACACTTGTCAACTTGACAACTAGGACGATAGGGAATAAATTCTCATTTAACATAATAGCAATTTTCCAGTCAGTTATGTACTTTATAACAATGTTAAATTTATCTTCTAGTTGCTCTCCAATATTTGTGCATTATCAACTATTTGGTATACTATCAAATTGTCTGCGAATCCAATAACTTCCAATTCAGGATTTAATAGTTAGTGAATGAACGGACTGAATAGAATTAGTGCAGGCCATTGATTACGTAGAATTGTTTTGTGGTAATGTTTCTACAATTATGTACTATAAGTATGAAGTGCCACTCATTAATCATATTATATAATAAAATTATGAACCAGATAACAATGAATAAATTTAGATATTATACTTGAAATTCATATACTATAAAATGACTTACTAAATTCCAATTAATATTCGATGATAGTAAATTGATTGCGTGTATTGTAGAAAGTTTATACTTAAATCGAAATTGATTCTCATTTACTATATTGTGCTTATTCAGCAAACGAACAATGCTCGAATTAATACTAACTTCAAATATTTTACTTAGGGAGCATGGTTATGTTCTAAAGTTTGTAGTGTGGCTAGAACCTGAGAAGTGTGACAACTTTTCTTATTTTCTACGATGAAGGAAAGTATTTCTTTTTTATTTTAAGGGCTATGTGTGATATGTTGTCCTGACGAATACTTTCCCTTTAAGTTTTCGAAAATGTAAGTGATTTCATCTTAGGTAACAAAATCTTTCTATTCTGAACAGTGGGATATTTCGTTAGCATTGAGATAGCATTATTTAGGGCGGTATAAACGTAATAAAAATTAGTGTATAGCAGTGACTGAAATTTGAGTCCACCACTCCTGAATCGGATATGTATTACACAGAGTGGAAGGAACGTAGTAGAAGCCGTGGAGACTAAAACGCTACGACAAAACATTACAGTCACAATGTATCCAATTCATCGGTTATGGCTTTTGTGAATATTTAGAAAGACAAATCTTGAAAAACGTCCCCAAAATGGCAAGAGAATAGCACTCTTCCACCAAGAGAGTGCACTGTTTCAGAAGCTGAAATTCTTAATGGCAAAATCATATTTTCCAAACCTAGTCGTCAACTACTATTATCTGCTGGCAAATGAAATCACGATGAAATTAATGAAATCACGACGTCATTAAAGCGGAAACTGAATCATACCTATACTTCAAGGGTCTTCACAAATCCTTTTATAAAAAAAAGGCATTAAATCGTCAGAGAAGCGTTGGACTGATTGCATCGGTTTCGATGAATAAACCCGAATTTAACAAAAATTAAAATGTTTAGAATTTTAAATCCGGACATCTAATCTGCTACTGCCATTTTCCCTTAGATGACTCAGAAAACAAATACTGGCAACTTTATTGTTGCATTTTCGAATTTGCCACAAAATATAATTAAAAAGTTGTAGTAGTTGAGAAAGTTGAAAAAGAGTGGGTTACACAGATACATGAAATAACTCAAATTATTAGCTATTAATTTATTTGTCAAAGCTAACATTGCCAGGAGTAGTAGCAGCAACTGCCATTAGCTCTGTGAGGTGGGAAAACGTGTTATTATTACTACTACTAATACTTAATCGATCAAAATAATAATAATAATAATATTAGTTATGATATTTACAATGAAACTAATAAATCACACATTCGGTTAATTGTTTAGTTCGCGTGTATACGATGACAATGTCCGTAATCGTGTTTAAATATTTTAAATTGTACCATATTCTTATATTTCTAGGTATAGATTAGTATTCTTTAAGAATGAAATAATTACATGTATATTTTTAGCATTAGGGTTGAAAATGCGTGGACGGGCTCAAAAGCGCCTGTTTGCTTGTTTGTGGCGTTGTCTTGGCAAATGGCAATTCTTGATAAATTTCTGTCATATATCCAACTGTGTGTCAACTTGCTATAACCTAGCCTAAGACAAACAATTTTTGTGATATCAGACTTAACATTTCCTGACGCGTAATCATATGTTGTGTTCCTAGTTCTGTTTGCATTATGGTGCCATTTAGATATCTTGTCAAAAGTTGTCAATGACTTATTACTCAAAGTGGTATTTAACATTATCGAAATATCGCTGCTGTTCAAATTTGGAGTGCAGTACAATCATGCTTGGCAACTTTGCATGAAAGCTCATTACCAACAATGTTAGCGTGCCAAAATCAAATCAGATGCCCATTCTCTATTAGAGAATTTCTGACTTTGGTGTTGTGTATATTGTTACTTTTAACATTTTGCATGCGTATTATCGCAGATAGCAAAACGCAACTTTTCTTTTTGGATTCCTTATAAATTAAAAGGTTTTGAAAATGACTATCAGCGGTATCAGAGTTTTACGTTATTTGATTAAGCATAGATTGATTCAGATTCCTAGGAGAGTATTTTGATTTAATGTAGAGCAATTTCTGCAGAGCGTAGGATCTGAACATGTCATAGTTATTCTGAATAATGCCGATGGTATTTAATAGTTGGCAGTTCGGTTGGAATTAGTGATGTGTTGACGGTTGATAAGGAAGAACCAGTGCAATTCATAAGCTAGTTAAATATTTATTTTACTAAAAAAGTAACCTTTTTCGAGTTCAAACGACTCACTCTGATTTCGTACAGCACCGGACCAGTTGAGACCTACAATTTTGAAAGTGAGAACAACTTTTTAACGACCATTTGTTTACGCTGGGTTGTTATGCATGGATGGTAAATAAACACAATCTAAAAAAAACTCTTTAGGCATCAACAAAAAATAAGACATAAACTAAAGTCGTGATAACAATTTCACAAATACGGAGACTACACTGAGTTTTTCGGAATTTACTCTTGAAAAACTTATAGTGCTGTAGTAAAATTATGCAACCTGAACTAGTCACCAAAATTATTCTTAGATGGATATTATCCGTTTCCTGATCGAACTGAATGATGTGAAATTATACATCCGTAAATTTTTCTTCATACATCGTTACAATCAAGCACATCTATTGTATTTTGCAGAGTTTGTTAACTAATACATTTCAGGATTTTGTTCATATTAACATTTTATATATATTATATATTCAGGCTAAAACATTTTACTGTAAAAAAATGTAAAAGTGGGAGAGTAACAATCAGCTTCTTTTGCAGATGGGAGGAGGAAACAATTGTCCTTAACGTTTCTTGAGGGAACTAATCCCAAAAATTATTATGATTTTTGGCTTTTTCATTGTGTCATTTCCTTCCTACTAATAATTGCATTAACAATTGGAAAGCATTTTTATTGGGTAGCGTTATTTTGTTGTTGTCTTTCTATGCAATAGACCCATATGTTATTTCCTTACGAATTAATTATATTTTATATGACTAAATGCATTGGTTTTATAAATAGAGGTGGGAGACAAAACTTCTTGTTATTACTTACTCTAACTAACCAAAAAATTATTACTGGTAGTTATTATACTTTCAAAGAATATTTGAAAAATTATTTCTACGTGGCTTAGCTGAGAACCGATTATTGTTGTTCTCTACGTAATTTTTCAGTTTTATAATTATCGGCATTGGAGTTTTTAAACATAAATTCGCATAGCATCTTGAAATCAAAAACCAAAATTTTGTAAATTTCATAAACTGGTTAGCCTTCCATTCGTCATTTCAGTGAACTATGTGACAAACATTCCCATATCTTTGAGCATAATCCTCAAACAGTTTGTGGCGAGTTGATATCCCCGAATTTCGACTGCAACAACAATATTTATAATATGAACACGTTTCGTCTCATAAACTTTTTTTTACAAATTGTGTTTTGCGTTTGTAGGCTCATTCTGGTCGAATTTTATTTTCATACTATTTCGCAAATGCGAAATAACTTTCTAATATTTGCCTTTGTTGATCAAGTTTGAATAAGTTTACTTCGAATTACGGAATTATAGTGTTAAGTTATTGCATATATTTCGAACGGGGAACTAAATCTAGCAGCTTCTTTAGCATTCCATTCGTTAGTATTATTAAAATAATTCGCAGATATTAAAGCAAACATTTAATCCAGACAAGGTTTCCATGAAACATTGGTTAGCAGGCAGCGTCGAAACATTAAGGAATTGCCTATTCAGCTCGGGCGATGCTGAGAATTTATCCCCTTACAAATTGTTATAGTAAACGTAAAATAAGTTTACTTTATTTAACTTGTGTAAAAATTCCGATTTTCTTGTTCTCAACAAACAACTAATTATATCGATGTTACCACAACTACCTATACAGTTTTAAATACCAATTTTCGAACACTATCACCGAGTGTGAGTTATAGCTTTCCCTGCTTTGCGATAAACATTTTACTCTTGTATACCTCAACTCATATGTATGCGGGGATAAATCATTCGATACTTGATCATACGAGGCAACAATGTATTCGTCCCAAGAGAAGATTCATTACAGTATTTTTTAAGAACGTTTTGATAAACGACTTGATTTTCGTGCTCATATTGATTATATACTTCCAAAGATACTTTTTACTTTGCAGAAGTTGTATAATATGAATATATTCCTTCCAATTCATATTAAAGAGGGGTTAGCTCATGCCTTGCTGATGTCTCAAATTAATTATAGTATTGAAGTATTTTCGGGAACAAATATTGGTTGCCTTAGGAAAATTAAGAGGATTTTTAATATGGTAGTAAGGTATATGTATAGTTTAAGGCGCTATGATCATATATCCCAATACGCTACACGTTTTTTACGTGTTCCCTTTAAGAATTATGTTGAATTTCGAATCATTAAATCATTTTATAAATTGGTCTTACCTAGTCTGCGCATTTACAGAGCTTGGAATCAGCTCCCTCTGCGTCTACGAAATTTTGTTTATTTAAATCTAGTTCTCCAACACAAATACATATATTCGATTTGCATTAAGCGAACTTCAGCAGTCTATTTTACATTTTCAGTATTTGCTTTATAACTGTATTTGGTTGGGGAACCATAATATAAACTTTGCTATTAACATTTGAATTTATATTGTTTTTAACTTTATTTTATTATTATTATTATTTTTTTTTTTTTATATATTTAATATCGTATTTTATTTGTGTTGTTATATAAATGGCCTTTTTGGCTTTCCTGCATCACGATGCATGAATAAATGAAATGAAAAATGAAATTAAGTAATATCCGTCCGTCTGACTGCTGGATACGATAGTTCAAGCAAAACTTATCTAATGTTTATTAAATGTTCCCAGTGGTTTATTCAACAATAATTACTGTTATATTCATAATTTAGTTTTTGTATGTTGGATTGGGAGATTTGCTTTTTTCTGGTACCCTGATTTCCCAAAATATATCACTCATCAAAACTTATAATTAGTTTTCATGAGCGTACATAAAACTTCATGCAACGGTATTTTTCTTAAATACTAATACATGGTTGTAAAGATCGAGCTGATAGCATCCTTCCTTATATGTGTCACACAAAATGCCAGATATGGGAAAAAAAACTCTTTTGTGAGCAAAATTTATTATTGATATGCTTGACAAATGTAAACTTGGGTACATTTCAAAATGTTGAAGAACCTAAGACAAACAAAATAAACAATAAAAATTAGGGTTATCTCACTTGCAAATGATCAGATTTCACAAAATCATTATGACACACACATACACACACATTTCTGACTTGGAGCTGGATGGTATATAAAGTATTTTATTTGCCATAACATTTTTAGATGATTGAAACACGTTCGTCTGTCTGACTGTTGGCTAGCAAGACGACTGGACACAGAAAATGAAGTAAATTTATACCGATCCCAATGAAACCTTGCCAGTGTTAACATTTCAAGGCATGGTTTACGGTTAAAAATGTAAATTTATAAATCACGTCTGCCCATAATTTAGCAATACTACGCCAGATTCATATACATATAAATAGAATAATAATAATAATAATAAAATTGAATGATCTGAAACTTGCTAATTTCAAGCTTGGAATATCGCCCTATTTTTATGATCAAATAATTAAGCTTGAACTTTGGCCAGCAAACATAAAATTGCGTCCATTCATAAATTTTCGGACAAAACCGGCGTCAGGAGAGCATCGTTAGCTTGTAATAAGGGATTGCTATTATATTATCAAAATGTATGCGGAATTCGTACCAAATCTAAAATAATTCACGATTTTTCATGTCAGGGTGAATTTGATGTTGTTCTGCTAGTAGAAACATGGCTCAATTCTGATTTCGTTGATGCTGAATTTTTTAATACAAAGCTTTGCAAAGTGTATAGAAAGGATAGAAGTTTTATTATATAGGGTCTTTCCCGATGGTGGCGTGCTAATAGCAGTAAAAAATAGTTATAATTCTTCGCTATGCGATATCGATTTTTAAAATAGCCTTCTTGATCAGTTGGCAGTATAGGTATATATTTCTGACTGCAGTCCTGCACTATGTTCATGTGTCTCCTATATCCCACCAAATAGTAGTGAAAAACTGTATGATGCCCATCTATTCAATATTATTCAATTGGAATCAACTTTGGCAGTAAATGCTCGTATTTGTGTTTTAGGAGATTTTAATTTTAAAAAATATTGTTTGGTCGCGTATTGGTAATGATGACAATTTACTTCCTTACAACATTAATAAAAGTTTTGGAATTAATTTTATTGATAGTTTACTCAGTTTAAATTTGCTTCAAACTATTCATATCTGTAACAAATTATCTCGCTTTTTGGATTTAATTTTTGTTTTGCATGATTGCAAATTTAATTTGTTTGAATGTTTATTTCCAAACTCGGCATTGAAAATGCATCACATTCCTACAATTATTGAATTAGAATCTTATCAGTTTTTTGATAATTCAGCAAGTACTGATAGTTTTAATTTTAACTTCAAGTTTTGTAATATTGAGGCGTTAGACTCTTTATTTTTAAGTCTTGATTGGGTAGACATTTTTTCGGGTAAAACTACTTCTGATTGTTATAATTATTTTTTAGATGCAGTCTTGGAATTTTGTAGGAAAAGTATACCGTTGAAGAGTCCAAGACCTTACAAGCTTTCACGGTATACTAGAGGTCTTAAAAAACTTGAAAATCTACGCAACAAATTTTATAAAAAGTTTACTGAATCTGGAAATGTGAGAGAGAGAGAATTTAATTTCCTAAATAAATTTTTATATATTCAATTTATATTGCAAAAATACAATGACATGCCTACATTGTTCTGGCATGAGTGTTCGAATTTCGAATTTCTCAGTGTTTCAGAAATTCTCTTAAACATGATATTTGGTGATGTTTTATCAAGACCATGCAGTGATTCTGTTAACTAATTGATAATTTTTTAAATCAAATTTTGTACCTTCATCGGGCCATACAACTAGATATTCAAATTTGTTTCACATACTAGACAATTGACATGCTAGTCCTGGAACTTACTGAGGATGAGGTGTACGACGGTATCATGCATTTAAAAACCAGCTACAAATCGGATTATGACGGAATTTGTGTTTATCTACTAAAGAAATGTGCCTCGTCACTAACCTTTGCTCCTAAATATATTTTTTATTCTTTATTAAAAGAAGGTGTTTTTATTGATAGATGGAAGTCGGCGTCCATAACACCAATTTTTAAAGAAAAATTATGTTACGTATTACAGACCGATTTCTAAACTAACAAATATCTCGAAAATGTTTGAGCATATAATTTATAAGTAGGTATCTTTTCTTACAAAATCTATTATATCTCCATTCCAGCATGGATTTTATACAAGTAAATCTACCACAACAAATTTAACCATTTTCACAGAATATTGTATTTCATCATTTGAATTTTGACATCAAGTTGAAACAGTTTACACCGAATTCGCCAAAGCATTTCATAAAGTACTTTGTGATAAGTCGCAATCTATGCGACTTCATTCCTTGATGTTAAAGTGGCTAAAATCGTATTTTTCAAATAGAATATGCAAAGTCGTTATTAGTGGTTATGCATCTCTTCCATATTTGCAAACATCTGGCGTGCCGCAAGGTAGTATTTTGGGACCTTTGTTGTTTAATTTATTTATAAATGATTATTCTAGATGTTTCAAAAAAGCAAATTTTCTTTTATATGCAAATGACTTAAAAATATATCACAAAATTTCTAATATTGATTTAGATAATCTTCTATCAAAACGTGTCCATATTTCATTTTCAAGGTCTCGTAATCCAACTCAACTGGTTATCAGAATTGGTGATTATATGCTCCTCACTGTATTCGCATTTAAACGGGACAATCTTTACGGCATTATTTTGGTTTCAAATAGTTGACAATTCCACAAAACCTTATTTTAGCACAAAAATTACAAGGAACACGTTTAAATGAAATCACTTGAGGAATCTAGCAAAACAATGGTCAGAGATTTTTTTTAATCGAATGAAATCTAATCAAAACATCCATCATCATCACGTTCATTTAATTCGAAAAACTCAAGATCAGTATTTTACGATTATCTACTTCTACGACCCCATTTTTAGAACGTCTTTTGCCACGACTTATTTGCAAAGCCAAATTCTATAGCATTCACTTGAAAAACATTAAACTGCAATTGAGATAAAGAATTATTAACAAATCGTGGTAAATTATTAAGATAATAAGAAATGTGTGGTGGAGGTACTTAAAATGGACACGGTGGTAAAACATCTGTAAAAATGTGTATAAAAATGCTGGTTTTGGGCATTTAGAAATTCTACCCGACTCCACTTATTTTTTTATCGTTTGATACGGCGAAAATGTAACAAATAGAAAGAAACGTGTAAAGCACAAAGCATCTTTTGGTAAAATTTGTGTTTTCATAATTTATTGGGTGAGCGTGATAATTGCGATAAATATTTATAAAACTTAACTTTTGTAAATGGGCCTTTCGACCCACCCCTTCTGCACCTCCCACAGAAATTGACCTATCTTTCGAAATTCGATTTGCTTCCTCTAATCCCTCTATGTAGAATGCGTAAATTAAATTTTTTGTCTATTTGTAAAAAAATTGAAACCAGTAAATTCAGCCAAACATGGTATAAGTTACGAGTTTACTAAAGTAGGGTCTGAGAATGAAAATAGTTTATCCCAAATTAAACACATATTTTCTGAATATAACATTTTCCCCTATAAGTCCTAATTCATAGACTGTATTCATTTTGTTCATTGCATTGCTTTATAACATCTGATAAAATTCGGGAAAAATCAAGCAAGTAGCCACGCCTCTTCTGATATGTAGGAGGTAATCCATATATCTTAAAATTCGTATCTTTCACTCCTATCTTCCTGCTTTTAATGAACTTAGATCTAAGCATGTCATGCCCGTTCTGTTAACACCACACAAATTTATGATTCTAAGTTAGGTACCAAGTACATTTTACAAGGAAAAATTTGCACAACATTGCCAGCTTTTCTTGTATTGATTTCCAACACTGATATCGGAACAGTTGAAGTTTTTACGTCATAATATGTTCAACAATATATTTGTACAAGTATTAAGACGCGTCTTCTTTATCGCTACATCATTTCCAAGTTTGAAATGTATTATCGGACATATTACGACGTAAAAATGCACATACAGTTGAACTTCTTTAACTCGAATCATCATTATCCTAAAATAAAATCCGACTTATGGAGAATTCGAGGAGATTTCGAGTTATGGAATTGCATACATATACTGTACATTTGTTAATTGTTAGTCTTAAGAAAACACACGCCCTGCATTAAAATTCAATCAGTTTTATTTTAGACATGCATACATACACAGATATATTTATTTAAAATATGTTGTTATTTTTTGCTGAATGGGTTCTTTTTTGTCGTGAGTATGTAGTAACTCTATTTTATTTAGCGCTTTATAGTGCTCATCGTTTGTATTTTCATTTGTTTGTAAATACAAGTATAAATTGTTTAAGGAATCCTCCACAGTTTTTCTGGATGGTTTTCTAATAACTTCTTCCACTGAACCCTCCTCATCACTATCTGATAAGCTTTCAGTATGAGTTATTAAATGGCTAGAGCACTGTTGGACTATATCGTCATCTGTAGGATAACTTGATATAACAACATCATCATCAACTTCAATGTAATCGAGAAGAGTCCCATTGGAAGTTATATGATTCAAACTTAGCCAGGCTTCATAGTTCGCATCCACAAAGTTGAGATCTTCATTAGGATTGCTTAAGAACATTAAGGGTATGTCATCCTCTTCGAGAAAAATTCGACATACAGAAGCTTGTGCCATCATTTTTATTTAAGTTATGGAGAAATTCAAGTTATGGAAGTTCGAGTTATGGAAGCAAAACTAAAGGGAATTCACCACATAAGCGCTCTTGACACTAGATTTGCTTCGACTTAAAGAAGATTTTAACTTATAGAAGTTCGAGTTATAGAAGTTCAACTGTAATTCCGAATTCAGTGTTGAAAATCAACAAAAAACAAGTTGGCGTTGCCACATAAGAAAACATAGTACTGTCTGGTGCTTATATTTAACTTCAAATTCCAAGACCATTTATCAGCCTTTATAAAAAATGTATTATCCTTCCTGTAAATTTTAATTCGTAGTAACTTAAATTTCAATCGCACTAAATTGTAATGCTTCGTAAAATGTGAGAAAATCAGCCGACAATTAAGCCATTTCTTGTGAGTCTCATGCAAATTACCCAATTTAACCCACACATTCCTAGATTTACAACTTTCATTCAAAAACTATTTTTGTCAAATGTGTCAATTTGTATATGAGAAAATTCTACCACTGGCCTATCTTTATTAGATTCGTTGAAATTTTACTCGAGTTAACGTGTCTAATTGTTATGAATTAAATTTTTATGCTGACATCTCATATTAACTAGTCCAGTCCCAATGGATGAGAATTAAAATAATGCATCTCTGTGAGATATTTTGGATAAAAATTCAAATAGCAAGTAGTTTGCAAACGCTTGCTACCAACAAGGGGATCCGTTATTACAATAATTAACATTATGTGAAGTCAAAAGGTAGAAAAATATAGGATTTGCTTTACCGCTCTTAAGCATGTGAAATGGAAATCAATAACAACTTAACTTTTCTTCTGGTGAACTTGTCCATGAACTTCCTTTAGTAATAAAATAAATATCATCCTTTCATACAAAAAAAGGAAAATATTGAAGGGGATAAGATAAACCCAATCTTATTAGATTTCTCTTTTCCTTTACCTTAAGACGAAATTCGTTTCGGGAATGGATGGGCGACTAGTGGCCAAAATAACTCGAATAAATCTACACCTATCATAATGAAATATAAGTTTATTTATCTACAATTAGACTAACCGTTATACTTTGCATTGGTTAAAATAATTGGTTGAACACGGAAGTAATTTTCCAAACACTTCAGAGAATAGTTACTGCTAACCGTAATATAGGTATATCCCTTTTTTATAACCAATCAAATCCGATAAAACTTTACGCACCGTAATTTCATAACACACTACAAGTATATTAGGATCGAGAATGGAAGAGCTATTAACGCATCTCTCTAGATTCATTTTTCGACTACAATTTAGAGTTCACAGGCTCAATATCCTGACATTCAATCTTAATATTTTGTGGAGCAAAGTCATGCCTGCTCAGTTTTTGAACACGCTAATGCCAATACTTTCACCATGACTCGACCTGAGCGAAAAATATGTATTAAATATTTCCGATAATGCCTTGAAACAAAAAGTGACTTCACTACCAATCTGTTATTTTGAGATTGTAAGTGCTTTTAAAAAAAATTTTGTTATGACAATTTGTCACGCTCGAAGCACACAGAATTTTGAAATCATCCTTAGACGACAAAATGCGTCTCTAGGACATAACAGCAAAACCATATTTTAGCTTATACTTGTGAATTACACCAAATTTTGGACTGGGAGTTGAACGCAAATACGTGTCTAAATAAGGGCATAAGAGGCGTTTTGAGTTGGTTTAACTGGTTGAAATTTCTGTACTGGCGTCCGCTTGGCGTTTTGTAACATTGTACCTTCCCCCGAAGGAATAAAGGTATATATAATTTGATATGTAACAACTAGAAAGAAACATTGGTAGTGCCAATTATGTTTTGACCAAACGTGTTTCATATGTACTTGTTAAGACGCGATAACTGTTAGTTCTCTATGAAACTTCTTAAAACGTCGCATAGCTGAATAGTTTCGAATAGCCGGAAATTATAATTGGGCTATAGGTATATCGGTCTATTCCTTCCGGTAGCTAGCATATAAATTTATCGATTTTCGATTCCCATCTGCTGGAACTATTATAACACTTTATCAAGCTTGTAATCTCTAATTCATAGACTGCAATTATTTACATTTTTGTTGATTGTATTGTTTTATAACGTTTAATCACGCTCTCTATGGTAACTCCTATACAAAATACCTAATTTAACCCAAATATTTATAATAATAATATAATTCAGTACTCATTAAATGCACTGCTACGCCGCTTCTTGACTTTTTAAGTCTATCATTCATTTAGAGGAAGACTTTAGAAGATTATAATGTTACTTATTTTATTGGGCTTTATTTCGTGATATTTTTATAAGAACCTAGTAATTTACCAAGCCCTTTTTGCAAACACTCGCGGTTTTGTAACAATGCAAAAGGAGGTGGAGGTATTTGTAAGTCAGTTCACCTGACAGAAATTTCTGTGCGGGTTTTGTTACACACTGTAACTTAAGAGTGGAAATGAATGAAAGTAAATAGCGAATGTGATTTGAGAGCAATGAAATTTTTGTCCGAAAAAAATTCCTAAACAATTGCCAAATTTCAAAAAAGATAATTCATAAATTTTGTGCCGCGGTAGTGCACTAGTGCACAAATTCCCAAAACTTAGTTAATGAAATACATGGCGGGTGCCAAGTTTAATTTAATTTAACACAACTGCTTGAAAGATATGAGGCTAAGAATAAATGGATTGAATCGGTCATTTGTATGGAAGTTGCCAGAATGGGCGAGGTCAATTCGTTGATTTGTCTCGAGTTTTACAGACAATTATAAGGTAAATCATTGGACAAAAACTGGGCTATTGCAGCTTTCTAATTAAAAAAAACGACAAAGGATATGACAATCATCTCCGTTTTCACTCTGAAAGCCTACAATCGTAGGCTCAATGTGAACCAATTTTAGCCAAATTTAGTGCAGATATGACACTAAGAATATATAGGTAACTTAAGTCATTTGTGTAGTCTGAATGGGCGCGATAATCGGCCGATTTTTCCAAGTTCTGCACTTTAAACTGTATTTACTTTAAACTCCTCGTTGTTCGTGTTACATTTTTGCTGTATCAAATGATATATTTTTTCAGGTATAAAAACCATATAGCTTCCATCGCTGTACAACTCGACTTAAGCACATCCTAATCAGGTACGACAGTCGTATTGTTATTACATCTATAATTGCAACTCCCGCATGCCAATCGCATTTGACTCGACGTGAATGCAATTTTTTGCTGCTGTTATCACTCATAATTTTTAATAATTTGTCATATTCAGACTAATCAGTTACCACCTGTGATATCGTGTTTGCTTTTCAATTAATCTATCTATCCAAAGAACATAATGTTTGCTTGCGAAATTAAATTAGAGATAGCAGAACTTGCAATGTATATTTTTTCGCAAAACGGTTATTATCCTCTTGTTGACACACAGCACTGGTTTGAGTGGTCTTATAAAAGCCTATGCAGTTTTGAAACGACAAGACTCTCTAAAGATTATAGCAGCGATTTGGGATGTACTTAATGCCAGACGAATACACAAGAGGATGAAAATCTTAAGGAACCACTGTTCATATTTTGTAACATATCTTTTACCTGGTGTGGTATTCCTTATCGTATTCGCTAAAAGGTAATTATGCAGAAGATGACGCATAATTTTGCAATATTCTTGAAATGTTGCATAAGCTGTCATAAATTGTGAACTTTCTCTCCTCTCCTTGAGTACATAAGTGTTTACACGTAAGCAGGATACATTGGTTTTCGACACTCCATCCTATCTGCCGCAATTTGCCAGAAGGGTGTGATGCCGATGTTAATATGAATGTACTTACAAAATGCTCTTGTATAACTTTTTCTCCAAAATTGTTATATTTATGCAAAAACTTAATAAACTGGCTGGCACCTACATAGGCATGCCCAATATACCTGCATGAAAATACATGTACTTATAAGTTTGTGTGTGTGTGTGTGTGT
>JAHXMU010000434.1:156013-182189 GCA_019455685.1 Philornis downsi
CGAATTATGGCATTACAGTCGGAGAGAGCCAGCATAGCACAAGACACTGCCGCAAAATGTGAGATAGGGCGACATTTATGTTTACTGTACACGACGTACAAGTGTACAGCTAACATATAAAGGATAATGACAATTTGGGCGAGCTGGGCTCCAACCAGCTTTATATCCTTATCAGCTCGAATAACCCCATCAGATTACTCCCTGCCTGTTCATGGCGTAGTGTTTAAAACCCTTCATTTTTATCCGGAACGGAATTTCATCCGCTGTGAAACCGACAAGTTTGTTTACGGTATTGAAAGATGTCATCTAAATGCAATCTAAGGGTCTGAGTAATACGAGTATCTCTGGTATGGATGATACATATTGTAGGTTGGTATGTGTCTACATAGATACCTAACTGTGTTAGTTGTAAGCTTCATTCCTATCTGTGCGTTGTCAAATCAATAAATGTAAAAATTAAGCTCCTTAGTCGTTGTCAGATTAAAACGACGTTGATTTTAATCGGATTATGAATAATAAATGATGCTCTTGAAGACTGACGTTGGTAATTGATCAGGAAATGTAATTGAATTTTAAGTTTATGCAATTAATTTCATATTATAAACTTGTCTCCGGCAAATAAAGGTGATACAACTCGTCTCGATGAACTCATTTAAGAGTCTCCTTTGGATGTGTGTATGTGCTAATGTGCAGAATCCAACAAAGGCCGTTCATGAGTATTTATTTTTAAATCGTTCAAAGTTTGTTGTAATTGTGCTGTCATCTGTGGTGTTAACCACGTTTACCAACTGTTTGTTTCTCTACCAAGGCCATTCATTTGTCGTTATTTCGGCTCAGCTTACACGCAGCAATAACTTTGGAAAGCGCCTCAAGTAATTGTACATTAACCAAAGTAATTATATCTTTTGGAGAATGCAAATATTGTGGATATAGAAGAAAACCAATGTTTCAAAGAACAATTTGTACTTGAATATTCGTTTAAAATGCATGGCAAAATTAACGAAAATCCCTTAACACTTGTTTGCCCGAAAACTTTACTAGAACAAAACATTTTTATAATTCTAATATTAAAAGTGCTTTGAGCATGAAAAAATGATAAATATGAACAAAGTATTACACTTATAAAAATCGACAGGGTCCCTAATTATTAATCGATGGTTTTTGACACATGGTTTGACACATCGTTCATCTTCAACAGTTTCTCGGGCTTCTTCGAACTCTTTATGCCACTTATAAACATTTCTTTCCGGCAAAGAGTTTTCACCGAAGGCCTTCTGCAATACGCTAAACGTTTTCTCAGCAGAAATTCTATTTTGTAAATGAAATTTGGTGCAATTTCTTTGTTCAACAAAACTACTCATGGCAAAAAATCACTTTTTGCGCGCTATAAAACTAGACATTTATGCTATGTTTTCTGTAGCATTTGGTACATACGCGTAATTTAAGTAATTTAGTCTTATTTCTTGGATGCCTAGCCTACCTATGTATAACTGTGGGGTATTTT
Organism: Philornis downsi; assembly: GCA_019455685.1. Taxonomy (NCBI): domain Eukaryota; kingdom Metazoa; phylum Arthropoda; class Insecta; order Diptera; family Muscidae; genus Philornis; species Philornis downsi. Next base: position 157,518 of record JAHXMU010000434.1, read on the forward strand.
TGTGTAAATTGTTACCTCCTATCTCAAATATTTCGGTATCAGCCTTACTTTCAACAGGTTGGCGACACAAATGAGTTCAAGAAAGTGTATCATTAGTATTTCTTGTTGTTGCAAACGGTACGGCGAATTTAGTATGTCCCCCGTTATTTGATATAAAAGTTATTCTGAAAAAATGTCCTTAATGTGACAGATAGACTATCGGTGATGAATACGCAATACAATGCACTCAAAATTGTCATGTATAAAAGGTAAAATTATTCCGTTATTTCTTCTCAGAGTACGTATTTTGTATGGCCACTCGTAGAATGAGTAACCCATGGGAAAGAAGCTCACTGCTATGAGTGATGTGAAATGTTGTACACCACTCATAAGAAAAGGTTAGCCGCCGTGGGTAATTGCACTTCGGCAAAAAAGCAAATATGCCAAAGAGATCCGCAACTCGTTATCCGAAAGTAGCGAATATTTGGATAATCATCGATGAATTTAACACGGGCTTGCCACGGGAGGGATGCTATTGTTTTTGGGTTCATTTCTGAGCATTTTCACAGATATCATGAGGTCTGTGCATAAACCAGTGAAAACTTTGAAATTTGCATACAACCCTTATGTAAGTTACTCTAACAATAGTTCTACAAAAACATGAAAATCTCCATCACGGGAATCTCATTGCTGCATTTCGGGGTGAAATTCTAAATTCAGAAAAACACCTAAAAATACGTATATTATTCCACGAAATATTTCTCTATGATTTAGCATAACCATTATAAAGTGAGTCTTGATGCGAAACAAATTTCAAGACGTCTTTAAATGTTATAATTGTGTATTGTTAAAAAGAGCTTCCCAAGAAGTGGGAAACATGATCATAAAGTATTTGTAGCATTCATAGAAGCTATGAAAATTGAATTCTTGGAGATTAACCTCATCCTTTTTTTCTAGGACACGACAATTGATAACTGCCGTTTTCCTTTATAAAATTTCTTAAAACTCAGCACGACTTAATATTTAGCATGTTTGTAAATGAACTACATTGGCCCGCCCTTTCTTTTACGTCCAACACAAGTTTACCGATTTTCCGAAATTTCCTCCTGAAGAGGACAATCTCTTCTCAAGAATGACAGGTATGTGAAAATGTAGTAGGTATGTGAAAATTTTCCTCGCTCGTTAAATTTTCCAAGTTTATTCACAATAATAGATATCTAATTTTTGCCGAATGACACCACAAGAAATCTGGTAATTCTCATGGAAAAATATTGTGACGCTATTTGAAATTTCTGAAACATAAGAGCACTTACATAGTGCGTACAAATAAAATTTGAAAATTATTAACAATCCAAGATTTCTAAAATATAAAACATATTTTTTGCATTTTTTAAAAGATTAATACATTAGTTTTAAAATAAAATGCAAAAGTTTTCAAACATACCTAGAGCCAATATGGGAATATATAACTGAACATGGGAATATTTGTTTATACATTCTATCAGAAAAGTATCGAGAATTGATCATTTAAAAAGTCTTTTTAAGCGGGCCATTGTCGAAATATTCTTTGTCTTTAAGTTGGCACTGTGATCTGGATCCGCCAAAGTATTTTCATTGAAATCACTGGAGGCGTCCTCATTCATAGGTCGGTTATAAAGCTGACGAGGTAATTCTTTGGTCAATAAAGCGGCAATTCTAATCTGGGCCGTGGGTACAAATACTCTATTCCAGTTGAAGGGCGCCGACGACCGCGGGTAATTGCAGTTCAACCAAGCTTTGGATTGATTGTTGAGCTGAAGCCTTTTTTTTCTACGCGAGTTCTTGGCTGAGATGGGGCTTCAGATTTACTTCCAGATAGAAATCGGGTCTATCGTCTTGTGGAAATACCTCGTTTATGGGATCGTTTAGATTCTCGTCTTCTGGGGCTTTGAACGTGTTGTCTTGAAAGTTCACGTATCTGCGACGCTCCATGTATAAGAGTGTTATGTCTGGAGTGACAAACTCGGCACAGGGCTTCATTGTTGCATTGATTTCGTTTATCGGGCTAAGCAATTATGACAATAGTCAGATTGGCTCAAGACGTTGAATCTAGCAGCGGGCGATGAACGAAGGAAGCGGTGACAAGTTTTTATCGGATGATCTTCATCACACATCACTCAAGACGGAATCCATCGGCTTGATCTTTTGTTTTGTTTGGTAGACGTTGGGTGTCCCGAGGCCATTTCTGTGAGGAAGTATATGATTAAGTATACGAAATTATAAGTGATTCTATAAAGAAATGCTCAATCGAAAACTAAGGGGACGATTTTTGTAATAGGTCTACGTATTATTCCGTTTAACGTTCGTATGTCAACAATCCTATTATTGTCGTCAGTCCCGGGGAAAACTTTAACGATTCTTCCCATTTTCCAATCGTTTGGTGGTAGATTTGATTCTCTTATGACAACTAATATGTCAATGTTTATGTTTTTGTTTTGTCGTTTCCATTCGTAACGGCGATGAAGTTGATTTAGATATACCGTTTTCCACCTCTGGCAGAAGTGTTGAGATATAATCCTTAAACGTTTCCTGCTATTGCGTATAGACAAGTCTTCGGTCGAAATATCTGGCTCTGCTGGCGTTAGTAAAGCTGAACCGATCAAGAAATGCCCTGGAGTCAGAGGCGATAAGTCATTGGGATTATCGCTAGCTGAAGAAAAAGGTCGAAAATTTAACCAGCTTTCAATTCGGGCCAAAATGGTTGAAAATTCTTCGAATGTAAAGGTCATATTAGGCATCGATTTTTTTAAATGAGTCTTGAACACCAGCCTCCCACAATCCGCCCCTATAAGGAGCACCGGGAGGTATGAATTTCCATTCGATGTTTTGGTAGCTATGTCTCTGAATAACAGCTGATTGGAGTGATTGCATAAAAGAAAGACGATCTTTTTTGATTAATTCCGCTACCCCTACGAAATTTGTTCCATTGTCAAAATAGACGACCGATGGACATCCTCGCCGAAAGATTGTGTCGAAAGGTAACTAGTAGGTTCGAGATGTATCGCCTTCGTGGTGAAGCACACCAAAACACAGACATATCCTTTAGTTATGAGACATGCACGTCCCGTAAAGTTCCTGATGTTAAATGGTCCCGCGAAGTCTATTCCAACGTTAGTAAATGGTCTCGAAAAATTCGTGAGTTCTGGCGGCAGAGCAGCCATAATTTGAGTTTGAATCTTCTTTCTGTGTGTTACACAAACCTTACAGTTACGAGCAACTTTAGTAACAAGTGGTTTTAGTCTGAAAATCCAAAACGTAAGACCCTTATCAACAGCTGACTTTCGCCATGTAATGTGATTCTGTGCACATGTTCTACGAGAAGTCGGGAAGATCGTGCATTATATGGTAGAAGGATAGGATGACGTTCGTTATAAGTCAATATTGACGATTTCGAAAGCCTACTATTAGATCTAATAACGCCTTTCGAGTCGATAAAAGGGTTTAAAGGCAGTAGAACGCTACTAGACGATATAGGCAATTTTTGAGATAATACAGGGTTGCCCATATTCGACGGACCCATGTTTTTAAAAAAAAAATCAAAGAAAAAAATAAAAATTTGGCGGTTGGCAATCTTATTCATTTAATTTGTTCCAAGTAGATTTGTTTACATCAATTTTTGAATATGATATCTCTCAAATGGCCGCCTCTGGCGTTGATGGCGTATTGTGCCCTTTTTGTAGCATTTTCCATCGTTTTCGCCAACATTTCGGCCGGAAAAGCTGCTATTTCTTCACGAATGTTGTCCTTGAGCTCTTCTACGGTCCTTGGCTTGTTAACGTAAACCTTTGATTTCAAATGTCCCCACAAGAAGAAGTCAGCGGGCGTCAAATCGGGCGAACGCGGTGGCCAGTCCAAATCACCACTTTTCGACATCAAACGGCCCGGAAACAAATTCTTCAGAAAATCGATTGTTATGCGACTTGTGTGCGGTGGAGCGCCGTCTTGTTGAAACCAGAACTGCCTCATACGCTTTCGACGAATAATTGGCATCACAAAATTGGTCATCATGTCGCGATAACGCTCCTGGTTGATGGTAACAGCATGGCCATTTTCGTTTTGGAAGAAAAACGGCCCAATGACCGTTTTCGCACTAACGCCGCACCAATTGTGACTTTTTCGTCATGAAGAGGCAATTCTTGAATCTCCTGAGGATTTTCAGTGGCGTAAATACGGCAATTTTGCTTATTTACGGTCCCATTCAATGTGAAATGGGCTTCATCGGACATGATAATTTTGTTCCAAAATTGCTCGTCATCATCGGCCATTCCGATGACTCGTTGGGCCCATTCCAATCGACGAGACTTGTCCGCAGGCAACAATCTTTGCGTCAATTGAATTTTGTACGGGAACAAATGCAAATCAACGCGAATAATCCGTTGTAAAGTGGACCGAGTCATGCCCAACTGCTGAGAACGGCGTTTTTGGGATGTTCTTGGGGACCTCTCAACACTGGCTCGTACGGCAGCGATATTCTCGGTCGATCGCCTTGATCGACTTTTATTTGGCCTCTTCGGATTATAAAGAGCCTCACCAGTCGAAAATTTTTCGTATAAACGCTTAATGGTGTTCTTAGAAGGCGCACTTCTCACATTTTTTAATATTTTAAAAGCACGTTGAGTTTTCACAATTGACTTCTTCTGTTGAATGTAAATTTCAACTATTTCAGAGCGCTCGCGTGGCGTGTATTGTTCCATGGTAAAAATCTGCTTGGACTGACGCTTCAAACGCGGTATGTCATTAAGCGATCTGACATCTCTGTCAAAAGTTATGGCATTGCCAGATGGGTCCGTCGAATATGGGCAACCCTGTAGATGATATTCCTCCAAAAAATTATGTTTTTGTGTCAACATGATAAGTGTGATTTTCGCAAAGTTGATTTCTTCTTCCGTCATTTCTCTCAGATTAGAATGTAACCTTCCAGGTCTTGTGAACGATTCTTTCCTCCATCGAAACATATAAGCTAAAACCCGGTAAGAGCGGCATAGTGACGAAAATCTATCAAGGGGGTCTTCGAAAGTTGTTGTTGCATATGATTTTAACGATTTAAATTCCAAGGTTATTTCAATTTGAATCTTCTGTTGAGGCCTTTGATTTTTGGAGCGTTTAAGCCATGTGGGTCAAAACCACCAGAGGTCAAAGTTCGACAATTCCGCGGTCGAGCATCCTCTACTAGCTACATCGGCTGGATTATCTTGAGAATCGACATGGTTCCAATTTTCGATGCCAACGTTTTCTGCTACTCTATTGCCCCCAATTGTAAGGGGGTTTTCTCAACCAGGCTAGTGTTATTGCTGAATCTGTCCAGTAAAAGGTCGTGAAGTTTGTTATTGGAAGTCTGGGTGTAATTAACGCGTAAAGTCGTGAGAGAAGAACGGCACCGCTAAGTTCCAATCTTGGTATTGAATACCTTTTCAATGGAGCTACTCGGGTCTTTGCAGCTAATAAATGAGTGTGAATTTCATATTTATCACGGCTGACAACATAAAGAGCAGCAGCGTAGGCTCTCTCTGATGCGTCGCAGAAGCCATGAATTTCAACTGCATGGGTCGGATGATAATGAACCCATCGGGGAACTTGTATAGTTTCAATATGGTGAAAATACTGGATAAAATTTCGCCAAGTGATTTCTGTACGCGGCCTTAGCATCTCGTCCATTCTATTGTATCTATCCAAATTTGTTGCATGATTATTTTGGCGACAACAATGATAGGTGTAAGCCATTCACAAGGGTCGAAAAATCTTGCGATGGTTGATAAGACTTGTCGTTTTGTAAACTGACGAGAGATATCAATTGTTGGTTGAGGGAAAGAGAAAGCATCTTGGAATATGTTCCAATTTATTCCCAAAGTCTTAGATTTAATGTTTTCCGATAAGTGTAGACAATCGGCGTTTAATAGCAGTTCCTTCGGTAATTCTTGGACTACCCTCGGATCATTCGATGACCATTTAAGTAAGCTGAATCCAGCTGATTCAAAGGCTTTTCTTAGTTCTTCTCTAGATTTAATGGCTTCTTCTAAAGTGTGTCCTCCCGCCAGTACGTCATCCACGTACATATTTTCTCTTATAACTGTTGCGGCTAATGGATATGATTCCTTAATGTCTTCAGCTAACTGCAAAAGGGTTCTTATTGCAAGGAACAGGGCGCAATTTAAGCCAAAGGTCAAGGTCAATAACTCAAAATCTTCTATCTGTTTTTCTGGAGATGTTCGATATAAGATTCATTGAAATTTAGTTTGAAGTGGATCTACTAAAATCTGCCGGTACATTTTCGTAATATCAGCATTATATGCGAAGCGAACGAGCCTCCATTTTAATATTTGTATAACTAGATCTTGTTGTAAAATGGGGCCTGTGTATAATATGTCATTTAGACTTTTCTTATTGGAAGACGGGCAAGATGCATTGAAAACTACTCTAAGTTTAGCGTGATGGGGCAGATAATAATTCGGTGCTTTGTACATGTCTTGTGGAGGAACTTCTCTCATGTGTCCGAGATTCAAGTATTCCTGTACAACTTCATCATATTGTTTTTTATGTCGTGTTTTAAACTGAGCATTCTCCATTCTGAGAAATTGTGCCATTGCGATATTCCTTGATGTCCCGATGTCTAAGTCATTTTTAAAGAGCAGAGTAACAAATATTATCCTCTTCTGACCTCAAAACTGGTTTTGAGGTTTGCTCCACCTCCCAAAATTTTGTGAGGACTTTTTCAAGTGTTATGGTGTTGCAAAGTGAGATTGTTCGATATTGATTACTCGTGCTGAGGGGTCCACCCACAATCCAGCCGAAGACTGTTTTTTGTGTCAAAAGGGATCCAACGCTTTGCATTGGCGTTCCAATCTCATAAATGAATGGACATAGATCCAGTCCGATCAAAATGTCAACTGGTCTACTAGAGTAAAATTAGGGATCGGCCAATTCTAGGTGACTAAGTTTTTTTGCAATATTTTCGTCGAGAGTTTTGGATGGCAAATTAGAAGGTAAGATTTTGAAGTTTGGTTTATGAAACTAGGATCCATCCTAGAACGAAGATTAAAAAGACATGACTGTGTAGATGTTTCTGTAACATTTGGATTTAGACCTGTTAAATGAACAAGATTTTGTTTGGTTGCCATTCTAAGGCGGTTTTTCAACTTTTCTGATATGAACGTGGATTGGGATCCTTGGTCTATGATTGCTCGAGGATCATATCTTTGAGCATTTTGTTCGATATCAACGATGGCTGTATAAAGCAAAGTCACCCGTTTCCCACATGTTGTAAGGGATTTTATGTCGTTTCGAAGGGTCAAGGATATTACACTAGGTTGATCAATGTTATGAGTGGACTGTATCGGTTTTGTGAGAGTTTGAGCACTTGTACTGAGTCGTGCTTCGATTTGATATTCAAGGGGTGTACGTTAACCATCACAACCCTTATGTAATAAAGTGTGATGTCTTTGATAGCAAAGTTTACAAGAAAATTTACTTTTACAGTCCTTGACGCCGTGTTTTAATAAGAGACAGTTGTAGCATGTTTTTGTTATTTTGACTGTATAAATTCTATCGTTTATGTTTTTTTTCTCAGAATTTGGGACATTGTCGTAAGAAATGGACATCCTTTCAAAATTGGCAAGTGACGTTTTTAGATTTTTTTACTAGGTGCTTGTCCCAAAATTTCGCTTGAAGTCTTTGTATTTATGTGAAAAGTATTTACTCGTTTTTCCTTGTAGTTTGGTCTTCCCAGTTCTTTAATTGTGGTAGGAGGCTTTGAAGTCGTTTGTTTGATATTTCCTACAGATTCCAATATTTTACATTTTTGAGACAAAAATTTTTCAAAGTCCTCCCATGATGGTAATTCTGAGCTATCGTCTAAAGTCTTCTCGAAGTCTTCTAAATGTTTGGTCGGCAGTTTAGTGGAACAAAGATATATTAAAATTGGGTCTCAATTTTTTGTGTCAATGTTCAAATGCTGAAGAGATTGAATGCATGTATTCACTGCTCTTTCAAGTGACTTTAAGGAGGAGCTTGATTCAGTAGTGACCGAAGGTAATTAAAAAAGAATCTATAATTGCTCATTAATTTGTATTCTTCTATTGCCATATCGGTCCACTAGGTTTCTCCACGCTATATCAAAACCTTCATTGGTCAACGAAATGTGCAATATGATTTCTCTAGTCTCACCTCCCTTCTTTTTATTTAAGTGATAAAGTTTCTCGACTTTACTGAGTCTATGATTTGAATATATATGGCCGAAAAAAGGTCTCGAAACGTAGGCCAGCTTTTATATTCGCCATAAAACATGTCTGTATCACACGGGGGTAACTTTACGGAATATTGCAGCCCATTTTCGGCGGCTCTTGTATTTGGGATGTTAGATTTGTTATCATATTTTTCAGTAGGAGATTTCGGCGGAGTCATTATGTCTATTTCCGTGTTAATTGAACTGATAATTCTTTTATATTTATCCAAAGATTTTCTATACTTTTCCCTTAATTTTACCCTATCTATGGATGCATCCTCCCCTTTTGTTGTAAAGTCGCGACATTCTTCATATGTTCAACCCTGAGAACTTCTAAGCCATGAATATTGCCCTCTGCTTTGCTACTAGTTTGTATTTCTTCAAAGTCACTCAGATCGTGTATAAATTTATTAAGAAGATCCATTTTAGAGTATATAGCATGATTGAAGATAGCTCGAAAATTAACAGATGTGGGTCTCAAAAGTCCAAAAATACTATTTCGCAAACGCCAAGGTCAAAAATTAGAGGTCACGTCATCAAGGTCAGATCTTCCCAAAACAAATATTTACATATGTATGTATGATAATGTGACAACTCTACTCAAAGAGTGTGTAATATGAAGTAAAAGAATTTTAAGGTCAAACGGTAAATTGTTATATTTGCAATTTTGTGTTAAACCGTTGTATCCCTTATTCTTTTTTTTTCCTTACGCCCTCTTCTTCTTTTGTACTCACTTTGTACCGTTGTGTTTTATACTTGCGATTTCCAATTTTGATCTTAGCCTTAACTTGTTGCTAACTGGAGGTCTTGTTGTTGCACTACCTTGGGGTTTTGATTCTGCCGTCCACTCCGCTGATGCTCGATGTCTGGCTGCGCTAACTGTTTATCGTTAACTTTTTTTCCCCCTCAACTCGCGTCGAAAATTTTTCAAAAACTCTTCTTTTTCTTCCAAAGGTATTTCGTTTTTATTTTATTTTTTTTTTATTTTTTTTTTATTTGCCTTAGGGTAGAATATTTCCTTTATTTCTTTTCCTTGGGCACACACCAAACGTTCGAGAAACACACTTTTCTAGGTCACTGTAATCACCAAGATTCGAAAACACTACGACGGCTCTGAAGGACCAAAATGTTTAGGGGTTTGGTTCTAAATTTTAAAGTTTTGTGGTTTAGTTTTTGTGTTTCCAATTTAAGTTTATTTAAAATTTCTTGCAACTTTCTTTTGATTTCGATTTACAATGTTTGACTGTTTTCCCCCTTTTTTTTTGTTAGGTTCACTGTACTTATACATACATACATATGTATGTATTTTTGTTCTGTTTATTTGCTACTCGCTAATCTTCTTTTCATGTTCTTTTGGTGACTGCTTTGATACAACTGATCTGTTGACAACTGTTTTCTTCTTTTCATATCTAAAGATGCAAAAGAAGATCAAAACAATAACAACAATAACGCCGTTAACCATCAGGGATGGCAAAATTGATTTAATGCACTGAGGTTTCGAGAGTATATGGGTCATTGCATTTAGAATAACTAATTCGTAAGTACTATTCTAAACTAAAGTGTACAATTTAATTCATTTGATATTCAATTAGTAAAATGGTTCAATAAGAAATACAAAGCAAAAATATTGGAGATAGTTTTCTGTCTGTGGCATCATTAAACAACCGGTATAAAACATGTGAGAACTATTGTTCTCACTAAAATGTTTACTTAAATCTGGGGGCAGTTCCTCTAATGGCTACTGGATTTATCGACGAACCACTTTCCAAAACATCTGTTACTCACGTGTGATATCTCATTCACAAAGTAAACGCCTATGCACCAAAATTTTTGCAATAGAAAATTTGTTTGCGATTGAAATTTAAAAAAAAAAAGACACAACGGCAGAAAAATTCATAGTCTGTTCCTTAAGCATTCTTGACTTTGAGCCAAGCACTGAAGAATATTTTTTTTTTGTCGTCGTACCAAAATTAACACCAATTAGCAGAGCTATACAAAAAAAAAGTCAAAATTGAAAGTAACAACCGAAGTTCTGAAACAGTATAGAAATTGCAAGCAGATGGACTGATTTTCATTTACCTTCAGCCAACGTAATTTCACTTTCGTGCACGAGTTTGCAGGGTGGCAGAATAAGTGTTGTAAATCAAAAATGCCCTGAGTTAGGACACAGTATATGAAGCTACACTATAATCTACTGAAGTTCTCCACTTAGGAAACATTGGCTTCATTAGCCGCTCCCTAAGGAACTTGGCAAAGAAGTCAATTTACATTCTCATAATTAAGCTTAACAATACGATTGATATGGGTTAGGTTATACTGAATTTAGTGCAATCAAATGAAAGATATGAGCCTGGGAGTTAAATTAGGTAACTTGAGTCATTTTAGTCTATGGATTAAAGAGGCGAAAATGTTACCTCCTAGAAGGGAGTGTTGAAAGTACCAAGTATCTTTGACCAAATATATTTCATGATTTGTCAAGCCGATTGAGCGATGTTCAACTGCAGTAACTTCTACGATGATGATTGCCCATGACGATAATAGATTGGGATCAACACGCTTCCCCATTTGTAGTGGTTAATTGTATAAATGCATTACCTGTCGCTATAGATAATGAGCTATTTTACTGCAGTAATCGTACAAAATTGTTAAGCACAACTATGGATAATATGATATGTAGAGGCATGCTAAGGATAATAGTTTACCGCCGTTACACATGGCCTTGCATAGAGGTGTCTACAAGTTATCAGTATTATGGAGGGGGGTTTCCATTACCTATATAACAAAACACGGTGTAATTTATTTTGACACTAATTAAAAGTTTGTAAGTATCCTTCAAACCCCAGCGCATCAGAAACTCTATTATATTCTTAAATGGCTTCAATCGATATTTACTCCAGCTTTTCTCTAACACATTCTGCGTACCACCAGTAAAGCGACTTTTGTAAACAACAACAAAAATGTGAGCTTTTGGGCCAGTGTGAAAATTAATTTACTTCGTGTAAATATTCATGACTAAGAGTGTGTTTGCCCGCATTAGTAGGCACATGCCTTCGTCCTAAATACGCGTATTATCAATGTTTGTGTGAGTATTCGATGAATCATTCATATCGTTTGACACAAATATTGAAAATTAGATTTACACGCGCCGTGGAATGCCAAGAGTGTAGTAGGTCTAATGCAGACATCGCAGTCTTAACAAAAGACGTTGTTCAAGGATCCGTGCGGCCATAGAAAAGATCTGTGGCACTTCCGTTAACAGTTTGCCGTTAACTTCCGTTGGCGCACTGCATATTTCCACTGGTTATTCAATATGTTTCGACGAGAATGATATGATGATGATGATGAAAATGCATTGCGTACCAACATTAACTTAAAGCGGATGCAAAATGAGTTCTATAACATATTAGGTCGCAAGATTCAATTTTTTGCAATGTCATGTATGTGGTATTGTATCAAAATGAACTGTGAAAGATTTATTTATGATTTAGCTCGTGGTGATTCATGGCCGAATACGTCGTTATATTCAAACAGGTGCAAAGGTGGGAGATTACCATAAAATTCGGTTGGCGGCTTTTGTGCAATAAACTAACAAACCATATCAGACTCGCCGTATCTACCCTAATTTATATGAATCGAATGGTTGAATGTTGCACCCAATCATTGCTTTGTCCCCAATCTTTCAATAGCATTTATTAGGCTGTCAACTAAATACGATAATTGGACAAAGTTAGACAATTGGCATTATATTAAATTCGTTGAAGACCGACTATAAAATGCCAAACACCATCTGTCCTGAAACAGTTTTATTCTAAGCATCAGTATGTAATGCAATAGCAACACGCTATATGAAAATTAAGATTATAAACCAAATCAAATTAATTAAATATGATTAAATTTTAAATCAATTCAAATTTCTAATCAAAGAATCGGTAAAAGCAAGCTTAAACGGCCCCGTGCAGGGGTTGCATCAAAACATAAATTGCTGTGATCTATTTTCAATGTGGTTACCTAACGATTAACCCATCGTGTAAGCGCAAAACCTAAATTCAAAATAAAACTACAGCAATTATACTTGCTTGGACGTGTCGAGCAACCTGTACCGTGTTTACGAGAATACAGGTACAGGCAGATAGAAGTAGACATTATATCAATATTTAATTTAAGGAAAATAGAGAATATGCCACACAAAAAAAAATCAAAATGTAGAGCCGAGACCTTTTCAATACATTATTATCATTTTTTTTAAAGAATAATTAATATCTTTCAAAAATTTACCTATTATTTGCTGCTATTGCTATTTGCACTGCTATTGCCACATTTCGCACAAAGATTAACTATTCAATTTATTTTCTACTACCCAAACCTCTATTAAAATGTCTATTTTTTCAACCTTCAAATATGTACACACTTTACTTATTTCAACCATTGTTCACTATCGTGTCAGTCTGTTACTCAACAAGTGAATAATTTTTGCAATTGTTATACATTTAAATTACCAAATATCTTTCGACCAAATGTGTTTCATCACAATTTAAATCGATTGAGCGATTTCCGTCTGTCTGTCTGGTAAATACGTAACTGATATAAATCTTCATGAATCTTCTGAAAAACTTGCACAACCTAATATTTTGTCTGATCGCAGCCAGGTATTATTGAAAATGGAGTATATCGACCTTTTAGTAGTTCTTACACAAATTGATGTTTTTTTCGAAATTATATTTTTTACCTGAAATTCTTATTTGTATACTGCAGTAAGCAAAAATTAAAAATTTGACCAATCAGGCACGCCCTCTTCTTTGTTTCTTTTATTATACTTTAATTCATTCCGAGCACTTGTTTACCACGCCCTCCTAATATTCCGCACACTTTTGCACCAAGGAAAATGAACTTTCGTTGGCAACCGTTCACAAGACTGAAATTTCTGTACTGATCTTCATAATGCTCATCACCAACCGTGAAATGTGAAGAAAACTATTAGCAACGGTGTATAAACTTTTGGCTACTCAAAAGCTGGGTTCACGATCAATAAAAGTTTCGCAGAATTTACACTACTCAGACCCAAAATACGTTCTGGACCTATTTGCGAAGTAGAATGGACACATTGTCATATCATAAAATCCTCCTTGGAGCAGCCCCTTAGCAATTTTAGCAGCCCTCTTTCAAAAGCAATTTCTAATTCTGATTGCAAAATGCAAACTATTGCAAATGCCAGAATGAAATACAAGTTAAACTGAACTGAACTAATACACACATACATACATACTCCAGAACTGTACGTGTAGTGAAACCATCTAGCATGCATGCAAGCCTTTTATAGTCTTCTCTCATTGTTCTAAAAAGCACTTTTTATATTCAACTAATTTCCAATAAAAAAAGGAAACTAGTATTTCTTTGTTAAATCCTATGTTGAGTTAAACTTTTATAGAATGCATTTGTTGCTAAACAAAAAAGACCCTTAGGTGAATGGGTACAGAACGGATATCAGGGATATCAGGCCTTTAGTCATTAACAAAATGAACTCCCGTGAACTTTCACCATCAATTGCATGTATCCCTTATTTGTAAGAAAGGAAACAAAATGAAACAAGGAAACGAGGATCAGTGTTTCTTAAGTACAAGAGAGAATTTTTACAAAATTTGTTAGTATTTGAATTGTGGATTTAAACTGACGGCGCTTTTTTCCCCAGGTTGGTACAATTATTCTTAGTTACCCACTAAAAAAAGAACAATCAGGGAAATTAAAAGGGTCCGCTTGATCGAGTCTAGAAGTGGTGATAAATTAGATAAGCATCGATGAATTTAACATGGGCTTCTCATAGGAGAGATGCTATTGTTTTTGGCACCTTTTCAGTTTTTTTAAGTCAGTTAACGCAAGTAGTGTAATCGTACGCTGATTTTTAAAATGAATGAAAATGTTGACCAAACGAACGACGTTGAGAACGAAATTTCATGCGGTGATTAAAACATTTCAGAAAGTTTTGATTAGAGTGTACAAAATCGTATACCGGAAAATATTTTTTTGTTTTTGAAACAGTATCTGGGTTTTTCAGAAAAGCCATTTTCGAATAACAGCTTTGTTCGCTTCGCTTAAACGGTTTTTGAAAATTTTCGGAAATATACTAAGAATGGATTTGTTTCGACCAAATAAAAATGTAAATGATTTGAAAATATACGGGAATTGATTCTCTCGAAGAATAATTTGTTATTAACTTCAGGTGGAAATATCGCCGAAACAGCGATATTTCAGGATATTTGGAAGACGCATTCTCAAGCAATCCCAAATACGTTTTTCAATTTTTATTATGTTATGTCATGTTATCATACATATTTCATAAATAGAAGCTGATTGCCGAAATGATCTAACGTTTGTTCATTCTAATTATATAGTATAAATGTTTTGCAAAACCATTTTCCTAGTATAATAAAAATTATGACTGATTGTGTTTTAGGCTAGATCAATATTCTTCTATCCTAGAAGATTTCTTGGGTCAGTGCATACATACATCAGTACAGTACATCATTCCAAACGTATAGAACTTTGGGTAGGAAGTAACGATCTTATACTTTCAATCCTCTGCGCTGGCAATTTTTGTATTTTGAACTTCAATTGCTTAAAACAGGCGAGCATCGATTAATCTTGTAAAAACTTGGCAGAATGCACCCCTTCTGCCATCTCTTATACAAATTAAATGAATTTCAGAAACTCATTTGCTTGTAATTCTTGACAAAATGTTTAAAAATCGACCGACTGAGTAACCGCAACTCATTTCGTATCTCTCATACAAATTGCCGATATAAGCCATATATTCTTAACTTCATATTATTGTAGAAGTTGTGAATTCGGTCAACATTTTTGTAAGTTATGCATTTGGCGAAAAAAGTTCTAACAATGAAAGCAGATAGTATTGCCACTCTCCCTCTGGTACCTCCTATATAAATTAACATTTTAATTCATATATTCTAATTCTATAACATATATAGGTATACCTTTCTATTAGTTCTACTGAATTTAGTCAAATTTGGCACACGTTATGCATTTGATGAAGTAAGTTCTGGTAATGAAAACTGCCCGCCTAGTACCTCCCGCTCAAATTGACCGATTTATCTAAATTTAAGTTTTCCACTACAATCCCTAATTTGTGGACTGCAGTTACTTAAGTTGTTGGTAATTACATTGCATTATATCGCATTATAATGCTTCATACTGTTTTAAAATTCATCCGAATAACTTGCCGAAACGTTTACACGATCCAAACATATTTTAGCACACGTACTTGATATATTCCTCATCATTTGTGAAAGTATCATCGATGTGAAGGTATCATCTCCTCATCCTCATAAGTATCGGACCAAATATGTTAAAGAAATACAAGATTTTATAAACCAAGCTCGATAATTTTTTCGATACAATTTTCGATGTGTTTTACATTTATGTTAGACTATGAGTCGAAAGTCATTGATAAAGCAGAAATCGCTTACTACCTCACTACCAAATCATATTTGGGGATTAAAATCCATTATAGTATTTCCAATGTAAATTTACCAAATTTCAATGTCACTCCGCATTCGTAGAATACATTATTTATAGTACGATATATTTTTTTTCATTGCATTGTGGTTGGCAGAATTTAAAGAAATTAATCCATGAACCATGCATCTTGTAGCACATACTCAACAAATGATCAATTTAATCAATTTATCTATCGATATATATATTATATTACACATCGATTTATTTTATATTATATATCTTTCAAGCGGTTCTACATAGTAAATTCTAATTTTGCGTACGTCATGCGTTTCTAGAATAAAAATAAAGGTCATTGCAGCAGCCCTTATGGTGCCTCCCACAATTGAACAATTTTTATCCATTGTATTGATTTATAATTCTCTGCAAAACTTCACAAAAATCCACGAAACGATCCCCCATACAAATGGCCGATTTAATTTATATGTTCTGAACTTCAGATCATTGAAACTGTTATACTACGTTCATTCCATAGATTTGATGGAATAGCCTTTGTTGTCATACCCCTTCTCGCACTTTCCAAGCAAATCGATCAATTTGTAGAATTTTTAACTTTACGCTGTCATCCCTAATTTGTAGGCGGCATATAATGCATGGAAATTTTTGGAAAAATCGATCAGGCTACCGCTTCCTTCCTCGTAGCTCCCCTATAAATTGCCAAGCGTTTAGAAAATTTAGTTCTACGAAAAAAATCGACTGCATTTTTACGTTGCTTACAGTATCACACATACAAATTGGTGGACTTAGTAAAAATCGGTGGTCCGTCCATAATTTCTTGTCTTACGATTGTATCGTTTAATGTGTCCGAGTAAATATAAAAGATGGATACAAATACTGGATTTTGATATTCGAAAATTATCGTCGGTGAGTGGTTATTAATGTATTGATTATCATTATGATTTCGACATTATATTTATTTGATTGTGTTCTTTAACCCAATGGATCTGAACATTGAGTTCAATGAGCGAAAATAACTAAGGACAGTGCAAAACTATCAAACAAGGGAACTGAATTTTAAAAAATCTTACTTAACTGAATTTTAAATAATTCCTTTACCGAAATTTAATGACATTAAATGTAAGTCATGATCTAAGTTTTTTTTGGGTAATTGTAGGACGTCATTTGAGCCTTTGAATCCAAACACATTGTCGCACATGTATCTTACCTGTCAATGTGGACCACTATTTAAAGACGTTGGATGAGTTTTTTTTACCCAGAACTGTTGCGTTTGAACAGCATTTGGTTCCAGCAAGATGGAGCAATTGCACACACAGCCAGACCGGTTATGGCGGAACTCCAACGAAAATTCTCAAACAAATCAATATCCAAAAAACTCCACTTTCCGTTGGCCCCCAAGATCACCTCACCTGACTTCACCAGACATTTTTATGGGGTTGGCAGGTAAGATGTTATAAAACGAGACCAAAAAATTTAACTAATTTGAAGCAGTCCATTAAAGCAATAATTGAGGCGATCCCGCAATGAATAATTTTCTGATCAGATGTCGCATATGCGTGAATGAGCACGGCGGCCATCTACGGTCTATCACCTCCAAAATGAATTAGCTATGTATAAAAAAAAATTTCTATACAATAAAAAAAATTAAATACATTGATTTAAAAAAAATATTTGAATTTCTTATTGTAGTGCAATTGGCACACTACCCGTATCTACTATCAAAAAATGAGTATGATTGAATTTAAATATTATATTTTAATATTTGTAATTAAATTTCAGCCAATTCTTTAAAGAAGAGCAAGAGTTTGAAAAAACAACAATAAAAGTATTCTTTTACCTTTGCAAATATTATATCTCATGCATTTTGGTTTTGGCACTCTAATTGATATGACAATACAGTCCAGTTTCATTCACAGAAATAAGCTTACAAAAGACCTATTGCTTGCTAAATTTTATTAAGTTCAATATTATTGAATAAAAGATATGGATATGGATATGAAAATATAGGTTAAATGAGGTAATTTGAATGGGAACTATCAGAAGAGGAGTAGTTATGTAGTCGCTTTTTCAGATTTGATTACTGCATTACAATGCAAAACACATACAAAAATTTAAATAATTGCAGTTAACGAATGAGGAATTACAGAGGAACAATTGTATTCTCATAAATAGCAAAATTTGTATCGGAGGCACCAGAAGGGGTGTGGCATTACCCACCATTTTCAATCTCAAAACATACTTCAGCAAACGTATGATGTCCGCCAAATTTGGATGAGTTCAGTACAAATTTTAGAAAGCTAAGAATATTAATATGTTAAATTGATCATTTGTACGGTAGGTACCACACCGGTCGATTTTTCTTAAATTTTACAGTGAAATTGGTTGATAGCAATTTATTGAACAAAAACCAAGGCTTCTGCAGTCAACTAATTAAAGAGTACAGAGGAAAGATTGAGAGGTGCCAAAAGGGCGTGACAATGCTATCCATTTTCTTTAATGGAAATTGGACTGAATTTTGTGCAAATTAATAAATAATGTGAACCAAAAAACAAAAACAAGTTCCCTTGCATCCCATGAGTGACATATGGGAGTGAGATTGCACGCTTTCTATTTTTAGACTCAGTCAAACCAAAGAATATGTGGATCTAAAAATATATAAAGTCGGTCAATTGTACTAGACACCATTGCGGAGCGTTTTCGTTATCAGAATAAAATTTAGAAGAAGTGGTGCCAGTTATAAGAAGTTTCATAGAGAATTACCAGTCTGGCCAGTTTCATAGAGAATTACCAGACTGGCCAGTCAGCCAGTCAGATATCGCTAAACAGCTCAAACATTTTTGGAACACATTTGCTCAATATACACTTGGTACTTAAAACTTAACTTTAAATCGGTCAATTTGTCAAGGAGGTATGGGTGAGTCGATGCTCCTCATTTCCATTTCCAGAACATAGTTCACCAAGCGCATAATATGTGTCAAATTTGACGGAATTCAGTACAACAGCAAATCTAAGAATATACGGGTTAAATCGATCATTTGTTTCGGAGATACCACAAGGGAAGGAAATGATTACTTGTAAAAAAAAGTCTAGGGTACTGCAGCCAACTAATTAGGAACTATAGAGGACTGTAAATCGAACAATTTGTATGGCAAGTACCAGAAGGGTACCTCAGTTCTCAAATATTAGAAAATTCTGTGTAACCAAAGAAACGAAATTTATGAGTTAATAAGGTCATTTGTATAGGTGTCACCAGAAGGGGTGCCATTAATCGGTTGATTTTTTCAAATTCCGACGAGCGATATAACTCAATATACAGGCAGTGGAAGAGAAGTTGTAAGAAAACGTCGAATTTCGGAAACCCGATCAACTTGTACAATTCCTGGCAATAACCTATATATTGCTAGGTTCACATGTTTCAAGAAGTTTGTACTGAATCCAGTCAAATTCGGTCATTCGAATGAGAAACATAAGAGAAAACTTAGTGCTTGATAGATTTTTCTCGACGTTTACAGAGAGTTAAATTATTATTAATTAATTTATATTAATACTTAATATTAATACTTAGGGTTAGGTTAGGTCAGTGTGGCAGTCTGAATAGACAGACTCACTTAGACTATATAGTCCATTGTAATACCATGGAAACCAGACATAGATGTCCTCAGTTTCCCCTGTTGAACCATCCTGAGCGCCTCAAGAAGCTCTTAAGTCGGACAATATCTATATCGTCCAAATCTCCTAGGTCCCTAAAGAAATAACAGCCCAGTCCTGATGCCCGCCTGTTCGCCATGGCGGGGCAATTGCAAAGAAGATATTCTATGGACTCCTCTCCTCTTCATCTCTACAACTCCAGTAGAAATAACTAGTCGCAACTTTTAATCTCACTGCTTGTCTTCCAATCAGACAGTGTTCCGTCGTGACGGATACAACCAATGAGACGTCGGGTCTTGATAGCAACAGTAGTGTGTGTGAACGCCATAGATCTAGGAGAGGCCACAGCTGCCTGGATTGATTACAGCCTCGGACAGACGCCCACCTACTTGCAAATGGCTAGAGGCATGCCCACGGACTACAACTCGGCTGGAGTCTGTAAGGTTGTCCCAGTCTTGCCAGCTTGTCTGCTCTACAGTTTCTTGGTATGTCCCCGGGACCCACATAAGGTTAAAATGCTGAGCCATCTCGTCAATATATCTGCGGCAATTCATGGCTGATGTTGAGTTCAGGAAGACAGAATCCAAGGATCTAATGGCAGCTTGACTGTCAGGAAATATGTTAATCCCTACCGTGGTGAGGACGTTATATCTCAGTTATTCTTCCGCTTCCTTAATGGCCAAAATTTCGGCCTGATAAGCACTACAGTGATCAGGTAGCCTTCTTGCTATACTTACCCCTAGGTCTTTGGAGTAGACCCCGAAACCTACCTGACAATTAATTTTGAGCCGTCAGTAAGGAAGTCAACATACAGTCTTATACCAGGAGTTCTACATTTCCATCTATCTCTATCTGGTATAAGTATATGGTCCTTCTTGCGGAAAATTGATTCAGCCAGAGTGTAGTCAATAGTGCCTATTATGTCAGGCAGCATGTTGAGGATCATACTGTGACCATAACCACTGTGACAGCTCTTTTACTCTTACTGCCGTAGCTGCAGTCTATGTCCAGGGATAGTAAATGCAAAATATAGAGTGGCAGCGTACGCTCTCTCAGATGCATCACATGTATTTCCATGTCATAATCAGGCTTATAATTTACCCAGCGGGGTATTCTAATTTTGCGGATGTACGGGTAATCATTTATAAACGTCTTCCACTGAGCTAATATAATGGGATTTACTGGTTCGTCTCATTCTGCCTTATCCTTCCAAATTTGTTGCATAATCATTTTAGCAACGATGACTTTAAAAATAGCCAACCTGCGGAATCAAAAAGTTTAGCGATCTCTGACAATACTTCGCGTTTTGTTACGGTATTCTTCTATGGCTGCGTAACGGGATTAAAATAGAAGCTGTTGTCAGCAGCATCCCAATGCAGACCCAGAGTTTTCGTGTCACTTGCATCTGAGAGCTTCAAGAAATCAGCGTCTAATAAGTGATCCAGTGGCAAATCACTTATTAACTGACGACCATTTGCTGCCTATTTCCTTAATTTAAAACCAGTGGAAGACAAAACTTTAGTTAGCTGGTTACGTTTTTCCATGGCCGTTGTCAAATCGTGGGCACCAGCCAATACATCATCGACATACATTTCATTTTCCAATATTTTAGCTGCTTCGGCGTATCGGTTTCGACATTCTTCTGCAATTTCAAGCAGAGTCTGTATTGCCAAATAGGGCGCACAATTCACTCCAAAAGTAACTGTGTTCAGGGAGTAATCCTTAACTTCTTCTCGTGGGTCTGTACGAATCAGTACTCTTTGACACGACGATGTTCGTGATTATACACTTCGCCAGTGACAATCCAACCAAATACTGTTCTCTGCGCCACAAGATTACTATTAGGATGCTTCTTAACTTCGGGAAGAATAATTCGGTGGTAAACATCTCCACCGAGGAACAAGTCCATATGTATCCTTTTCACATCAGTCATTGATATCTCCGGATAAGCTCTTAAGAAATGACTCAATGAACATGATGGTAAACGATCAGTAAGCTTATCGGCTACATATGCTTCCGTTTGAAGTTCGTAGTCGGGATCTAAATAGAACGCGAGAGAAATTTTACATCGTTTCGAGGTCATAGCTGTTACATTTCCGCTTAATCCGGAAATTTCAGCTGTTGGCGCGATATACGTCGGTATGGAAAGTTTCCTTTGCATTTTCCGAAAAATAAAGGTTGCCTGAGATGCGGAGTCAATTAGAGCTCAGGCGAAATATTCTATCCATTCGACCATATTTCACATGTCGTCGCACCCAATAAGACCGTTCAGAATTGATCTGAGTATTAAATGACTGTAATGAACGAGATGCCGATGAAGTGGTTGGTCCATCAACGTGATCTTGCGCAGTTCTCGGCATATTAAAACTCGTGTTGACGCTGCGTTCATTGGGACATTCGGATGCATTCAAACTATTCTCACGATGCAAAAAAAATGACGTTTTCGTTTACACATAAAACAAACATTCGAGCTCTTACAATTTCTAAATTCATGAGATGTAGCGAGACAATTAGTGCAACATCTAAATTTCTTCGCTGTGGAAAACCTTTCTCCTATAGAACTGCGGAGTGGATGACGGCCCGAGCACATTAGGCATTTGCCAATGCCTT
This sequence comes from Philornis downsi, assembly GCA_019455685.1. Taxonomy (NCBI): domain Eukaryota; kingdom Metazoa; phylum Arthropoda; class Insecta; order Diptera; family Muscidae; genus Philornis; species Philornis downsi. The sequence goes on from JAHXMU010000434.1 coordinate 179,497, forward strand.
GTTCTCTTGGAATCATTAACGGATTTTCGAGTTGTAAAGTCTTTTGATTGTCCGGGGTACTTACTGCATGACTTCCCTTTATATCCGACATTGATTCCAAAGTGTGATAACGAGCAGTCAAAAACGAATCCATTTCTGACCGTCTTGGCAAAGAGATCTTAAGTAGAGATCTTAGTAGAAAAACTGATAGAGATCCGGAAAATTTAGATGCAACTGTAGCTACCGACTACTCTCTATATAAAGTAATAAAGCGTACGAACAGGTCCACAAGACACGATCCCCCTATTCGAACCATACAGAAGACGTGGACTAAAAGTGATTCTGAAAAAGCTGAAACTTTCGCAAAATATCTGGAGAAAGTGTTCATACCTAATGAACAACATGGTAATGACACTTTTTTAAATGAGCTGCAAAACTTTCTAAATGAAGACTACCAGATGGACTTGCCCATTACACAAATTACCACCTGCGAAGTTAAAAATATAATAGCTGATTTAAAAGACCGAAAAGCTCCGGGATACGACTTGATCACTGCTAACGTCTTAAAAGAATTGCCTCAGGAAGGCTTACAGCTTTTAACAAGAATATACAATGCAATCATTTTAGAGTTGTACATTCCGCCACAATGGAAAATATCTCAGGTGAAAATGATACGAAAACCAGGAAAACCACCTGAAGAAACCTCCTCTTATAGGCCCATAAGCCTCCTACGTATACCATCAAAAGTCCTCGAAATTTTATTTCTCCGAAGATTAAAAAACTAATACCTGATCACCAATTTGGTTTTAGACAGGGACATGGGACGATTAAACAGGTTCATAGATTAGTTGAACTGATAAATAAATCTTTCGACACAAAAAAGTATTGCAATGCAGCATTTCTGGACATTTCACAAGCCTTTGATTGGATATGGCACGAAGGTATATTATTCAAATTGAGGAAAATGTTACCCACGAATTTCTTCATTTTTCTGAAATCGTATTTATTTGAACGAACCTTTTTTGTTAAACATGGCGAAGAATTGTCGGACATGCCTAATCGCATGAGGAAGTACCTCAGGGCAGCATTATGGGTCCTACCTTATATCTGATTTTCACTTCGGATTTACCCACACAAGAAGGGACTCTTATCGGAACGTTTGCAGACAATACAGCTGTTCTTGCCACTGACGTCAACCCGGATCAAGCATCTAGAAAATTGCAAAAACATCTCGATATCATAACAAAATGGTTGCGGAAATGGAGAATAAAGGCAAATGAAACGAAATCGGTTCAGGTAACGTTTACACTTCGGAGAGGATGTGCCCTCCCGTGTCTATTAATAATTTTTTTTTTTTTCATTCATTTTCTTTATTGGATCTTTTTTTCGAAATTTACAATATGTATTCAAATCTTAATCCTATCTTAAACTAAAGTATCCTGCCATTGCCGGATCTTGTTTTTGGCGAGCAGAACTGTTTATCACCGGACCAAGTCTAGTGTGTCCTTTCTTTTTAGCCGTATATGACCGGGAAAATGTTGAAGGTTTTGAGCGAGTGGGTTTGAGTGGGAGGACAACTTCGATACATATGACCTGCTTAATTTTTTTATTTCCTCGGAAATATAAGGAATGTTTAAATCTTTGTGTATGTTATCATTCCTAATATGCCATGGGGCACCACAAATTTGGCGCAGTATTCTTGACTGTCTTCTTTGTAGCTTATTTATGTTAGAGGCCGATGCCGTTCCCCACAACTGGATGCCGTATGTCCATATTGGCTTCAATATGGTTTTGTAGATGGTGATTTTATTTTCCAAACTGAGAGTAGACTGGGAGCCAATAAGCCAGTGGAGTTGAGCCATTTTTAATTTCAATTGTATGATTTTTGAGTCAATGTGATTTTTCCAGGTGAGACGTCGGTCAAGGTGAATACCCAAATATTTGACATGGTTATGAACGGGTATGGTACTACCGTAAATAGTGAGGGCTGGGCAATTGTTCTGTCTAAGAGAGAATGTAACCTGTATACTCTTAGTGGCATTTACTTTTATCTTCCACTTTTCGAGCCAAGATTCTAATGTCTGTATATGAGACTGCAGTTGTCTAGAAGCCATTAATGGGCAAGTGCTAGTGCTCATGAATGCAGTGTCATCAGCGAAAGTTGAGGTTTGAATTAGGGAATGAACAGGCATGTCAGAGGTGTAGATGGTATATAGCATAGGGCCTAGTATACTGCCCTGAGGAACTCCTGCTGAAACTTTTCCTTGAGTTGAAACAGAGTCTTTCGATTTTACTACAAAAGATCGATCCTTCAGATAGCTCTCCAGGAGCTTATGGGTATTTGCCGGTAGAAAAGAGACTATTTTGTGAATAAGGCCTTCATGCCACACTTTATCAAAGGCTTGGGAGATGTCTATGAAGAGAGCTGAGCAATATTTCCGATCTTCGAATGTTTTTCTGATCTGGGTTACTATACGGTGTACTTGTTCTGTCTAATTTGTGACAGTTCCTTTCCAGGTTTTGGGAGGAAAGTATCCAATTCGAAGTATAGCATTAAATATAAATAAAACTAGTTTGAGGATATTGTGGGGGAGTTCTGAAATCATTTTCGCTGTTATTTTATCGTGTCCAGGAGATTTATTCATTTTCAACGACAGAACATTTTTCTTTAAGAGAGATAGACTTATTTTCATTGGATTTGTGACCATTGGGCT
>JAHXMU010000434.1:182589-193723 GCA_019455685.1 Philornis downsi
AGTTTAAGCATTGAAGAGGGTTTCTGCGCGCTAGCGGTTCCTCAACTGATACTCTGCGATGAAGCAGATATCTGAGATTGTAAATTGGGCGGGGTTCATTTTTTCCTTTCATGTTGGCATAGTCAAACGCTATTTCCACCTTAAACATGGGCTGAGGAGCCTTGAACTTGTTGAGTATATTGTGAATGGATTTCACTTCGTAACCCTCATTTTCAACAGCCTCCTTTATTCCCTGTATGGGAACGTTGCTTTCAATGCCCTTGATTACAACTATTAGTCCCTTAGACTAATAGTTTTAATAATGTTGAAATACCTCAAGCAAACGATGCAAAGCATCTAGGCATTTATTTGGACAGAACACTGACTTGGAGAAAGCATATATTTACAAAAAGACTGACCTTGGGGCTCAAACTAAGATCCTTAAATTGGCTTTTGAATGGCAAATCCAAATTATCCCTAGATAACAAATTAAAAATCTATAAATGTGTCTTAAAGCCCGTATGGACATATGGAATCCATTTATGGGGGACTGCAGCAAACTCCAACCTTGAAATATTCCAACAGTTTCAATCCAAAGTACTGCGAACCATTACCGGTTCACCCAGATACTTCTCGAACAAACAATTGCATAGAGAATTGAAAACACCCTTCATTAAGGAAGAAGTCCAAAAATACTCCGCTGAATACATGAATCGTATTCAACAACATCCGAATCAGCTGGCGTCCAATCTGATGAACGAAACACCATTATTTACCAGACTAAGAAGGAGAACCACACAGGACCTGGCTACTCAGGACAAATATAGCAGTAGGGACACTAAAGGAAGTGTTCCCGAATAAAAATAAAATTTTGGTATATAAGTAGTATGTAGGCCAATGTAAATATTACTGAATGTCCAAGGACAGATTGTAATAAATACAGAACTTAAAAAGAAAAAAATCTTGGCAATGAGGAGTCACGAGGTATGTTCTGTTCCCATAGACTGAGTGTTATTTCGGATAACTTTGTAGAATAAATATATATGAAAATTACATCTCAGTTAGAGGTATCTATTTTCAATAAGAAAGTTTCGAAATGCAATCGCTTATTGTCCTCTGTAAATCTTTTATGTGAGGCCCTGTTTCCTTCGTGATAGGCCAAATATTGGAAAGGGTCTTCAACTGGGCGTTTATGAGAACTCGTTTGTTCTCATATCGATCTACGAAGTTTTGCCAGGCGAGTGCAAACCCATCATTTGTCCAGAGGCACGTTTTAATTATGGCATGTGCTTCTCCCTTCGTTTTCTATAAAACGTAGTATAGTTACTCGACGGGTTAAGCGAACATTATTGCCATATAGAGCGTAGAACATATCTCGAAAAGTTGGCCTGTTGACATAATCGTCATAAAGTACCTCCGTATAGCATAGAGGTAGATGAATAGTTGGAGGGTGAAAAAATACCGATTCTTGGATTTGTCTATCGGGTTGTGCGGGTGGAACCACCAATCTTTCGCGATGTTCCGAGACCAAGTCTGTCCCACGCACAAATGTTGTATAAGAGGTCATATATTTATTCTTAACCTCAGCAATCGGTATTTTCTTATCGGTTTCCGATTCCAATAAGAGTTCATCGTAAATTTCCCTTATTGGTCCTTTTCGTGTACCGCTAGTGATAACAAAAAGGGATTCGAACTCGGCCAAGCGCACACTGTGGTAATTCGCAAATCTTGCTAGAAAAAATTTAAAATAAAATGTCTGCCAACATTTCTTCTGATCGTTTAATGAGCGTCTCAATACAATAGGTAACTGTAATTCAGTTTTTGTTTGCTTGTTTTTAGCTCTGATTAGGAAAAATTGAGCTTTAAAGTCAGAGAAGTTCAGAAAGTGAAAAAAATAAAATATTTCCTTTTTTCAAGTAGAGTTAAAGCTATTTATTCCGGATAGTTCCAGTGTAAATCTATATTTGGGTTAATCTTTCAAGTATTCGCTTTAATGTAAATCAAAAACATCTTGCGTATTTTTGCGACTGCCATACATTTTTGCACTTTTACAGTATGACTCTTTCGAGAAAGGATATTTTTGAAGAATGGATAAAACTCCCAAATTACATCGCTTATTGACATTAATAATTTTTAGATATGGCTTTCAAGATGGATACCGGCACGTCATCAGGGGATCGGAGCCTCTTCTCAGCCGGTTTCACAGCAGGCGAGGCATCCTGTTTATCAGAAATGCCTCGTGCTCACTTCAGAGATCGCCCCTGCTTTGTGGTCAGTATACTCGGATCAACCTTGCCAGGTCTCTCAAGAAATCTGAGAGCTAGGCGCCGATCGTTGTACCTTTTCTTCAATCCCTCTCTACAGTGAATGATGGCAAACTATGGTGAGCCGTACGATTGGTTCACCTTAATGACCAGGTAGGTTGTACTGCATTCCATAGTAGAAAGGTAATACTTAATCCCCTGCATCGCGACAAGATAGTTACCCTCGATAGAGAGCTACGGCAGTCAAATAATCGGAGATTACAGAGATTACGGAAATGTAGACTATTTTCATTATGAGACCCCATTTTGGCAAAGCCTTAATGTGTACCAAATTTAAACTAAAAAAGATATGAAGTTGAGAATATGTGGATTAAATCGGTCATTTGTATGGAAGATACCAAAGCTTCATGGTTAAACGGTCGAAAGGAGTGCAATGTATAAAAATTTAGATTACTGTTGACAACGAATGAGAAGTTACAGGGAAAACACTGACCTTCGGAAAATCCGTTAATTTGTGTGGAAGGTACTTGAAGGGATTGTCCAATATAGACCATTTACAATCCTTGGTTATGATCTCTCTTGAGTTTTACCAAGTTTCAATTAGTTTCATAAAGATTTACAGCTGTTATGTCATGCCTATAAGCTAGCTATAAAAAGCCAAGAAATACATTTGGCAAAAAATGCCTGGAACTTTAAACGCTTCTCTCAGCTATATAGTTATAATTTCGATGTTTGGACCGAACGACATATGCGACAATTTTGCTTGTTGACGTAACCACCGAGTGGAAAATGGGCTTCATCGATGAAGAAAATTTTGTTCGATTAAAAGCCTATGTTTAAATCACCACTTTTGTAGTAAGTTTTAACTATTTTTCACAAAACAAATAGCATTTCAGATGACAGGTTTTTAACATCTAACACCACTAAATGGATAACTCTACATATACTTTCATTCCTGTGGGAGAAGGTAAAATGAAGAAGAAATGATGTTAGTATGATCCGAACTGGCAGCGCGGGCCTCAGTGAAGGCTTTGCCAGCCCTATTTCCCCCCCTGGGGCGTACTTATATGTGACGTTGTATTTGTATAGGTGTCGATGTTCATGTTTTGTGCCCAAATTTTAATATACTGCGCTCGGATATATGGTAGTACAGCAGAATTAAATCACAGCTAGTCCTCCAGCTCATACACCCTGGTAAACGAAAAATCGAACACTCTCTCACACAGCCGCAAACTTCCTGCAGGAGTCATCAGTCGAACCATACAACTACTTGCCTGCCACAAGCTGGAAACTTTTGCCACCGACTCGTCTCAGCTTACCGAACAGGTGAATGAATGGCATTCGCTCCACCTCTGAATCACTCCCTCTAACAGAAGCACCTGCGCGTATATCTAAACATGTGAGTGTATATGAGTGTGCAGGGATGGTAACCAAAATGTAAAACTTCCAAAATGTGTAATACTTTTTACAAGGTTCTATACATGGAGGGTCCTGTCATGGCAGAGCGAGTGTGGAGGAGCCCTTTGTTCAAGTGTTTTCATTAAGTGTGATGGAAATTTTGTTTCTGTCTGCTATCGGTCCACAGTTTGCAACCACAAAATAAAGTATCTGCAGAATTTCCAAACAAGTTTTTTTAATCACAACAAAAACTGAAACTGAATAAAAAACAGCCAATAGTTTGCCAACGAAAAGGAAAAATGAAAAAATTAGAATACGAGTATCACTCTGCCGAAATACCATGGCCAAACTCCACACTATACCACATAATCGTGCTTGATTTCAGACATCATCAGAAACTAACGATGCTCTCGAATACCTTGCAGGGTGCAACGCCACGGAACAGAGGAGAGAAGTGAAATGAAAATGGCAACATCCAAACATTATTACTTGTATTCAAACATTTAACAAAGTTTACATTGAAAGAGCTTTTGTCTCGTCATAGTTCAAACCACGCAAACCGGGTACAACTTCTAGTTCCTTACCCGTTCGTATATGGTTTGGATGGAGTAAGATTAAAATTAAAGTTGTCACAACAGCGCAAACTTTAAGTTTAATAGGAATACTCGTAACGTAAAAGTTCTTCAGAAGATTTAGCATAAGACACACTTGTGAATCACGACTAACTTGTGACGGAGTAGAGAGTGTGCAGTACTCCGTTCACTTAATGTCGCCTGGAACAATTAAATGTCTTCCCTTTCTATCAAAACAAAGTTGATAGTAACTGCTAGTGAAGGGAAGATATGAGTAAACACATTTAAGATGTGACATATGATCTACCTTAGACTAGATAATTTTTGCAATAAAACTTAAATAAAAAAATTCGAACGATGCGTATTTAAAAGAATAACAAATAAATAATAATAATAACAAAATCAATAATTTCCCTAAAAGCTGTGCGGAACAAATTACCATTAACATCACTTATTTACTTAAATGATAAATTACAACTGTACTTGACATGAAATAAGCATATCAATCCATTCTTATCGATGTTGTTCATTATAATCGCGTACGGTCAGTCGAAGATCCAATGAATATTTGCGACTCACGTTAGAAAGAGTTACAATGACAGGGTTTAAAAGACTGACATTGCAATGAACAACTCAGAGTGTGTGAAGTCACTCGGAAATTATGAAACTCCTCGCAATTTTCACGCTTTTGTATTTTGAATACCGCTCAGTCCATGTCAGTCCAAACACATTTTTTATATCTTCAGCCGAAAAAATGAAGATATACATCATAGCTGGCCCGCTGGTAGATACTACAACTGCCGTAAATCTTCGCGAAACTTAACACTTGGCACAGCTTGATGTTTCGCCAGATCGTAATCGTGGATTATAAATGGGACACACCGGTCCATCCCTTCTGATACCTCCTAAATTAATTGATTTTTCAAAATGTAATTTCTTTTTTTTTTTTTTTTGATTCTCCGAATTTAAATTTGTTCTTCTGTAATTTCTACCTCTTGACAGCAGTAATTATATTTTTATTCATTTTATTGATTTATAATGTCTGACAAAATTTGAGAAAAGTCGAAGTAACCACGTCCCTTTTTATACCCCTCATACAAATGACCGATTTTATCCATATATTGTTAAGTTCGCATTTTTCAATCGGCGTTTTGCGACGAATCGCTGAGAGAGCTCAAAGACATATCAAAAAAAGCATATCAGAACTGCTTCGAGGATTGGAAAAAAACGCTGGCACAAGTGTATTACATCTGAGGGGGACTACTTTGAAAGAGATAAAATAGAAATTGTTTAATAAATAAATATTTTTTGAGAAAAATGAAAATTCACCTTATTTTTTGAACACACCTCGTATACTCCTCGATTCATATCTTTCATTAATTGTACTAAATAAGTATTATGACTTAATTCTGAGTATTTATCGCATCCTTCTGGCTCTCCGAACACTTTTACACCAATGCGAAAGGATGTTGGATGGAGGTACATGTATGAGTAAATCAGTTCACCTGACTAAAATTTCTAATCCGCAAATATTCTGCCACATGTTAAGAAAAGTTTGTAGAGGACCATCATCGGAGCGGCAAAAGATATCAAATATGGTACATAAAAAGGATCTGGATTAACGTAAAATAAAAGAAGCAAAATTATAACGTAGAAAAATTTTCCGTTGAGAAATTATTGAGGGACCATAAAATTCTGCAGAATCAACCATTTTGGACATATGGAGTAATAGTACGCATCTGCATAGCATTTTCATTGGCAGAGCTAAGTTTAGTAAGCTCCTAATACTAAGCGCATAATATGTGCAAAACTTGACTGAATTCAGTTCAACTTCTTAAAAGATAAGTAGTTTAGAATATATATGCCAAACCGGTCATTTGTATGGAAGGCACGTCGGTTTTTTCTCAAGTTTTACCAAGTATTAAAAATCAATGCAATGGATAAGAAAATACGTTGCTGTATCCCACCAATTACAAATTGCGTAGAAAATGGCAAAATTCGAAAACGTGGATAATTTGTATGGGTTTACCAGACCATTTTGATTCCCATAGCAAATTTGCCTGAGTTTAATGCGACAGAATAAAAAGATATGAACCCAATAATATATGGTTAAATTATTAAATTAGTTATTCAGTTATGTCTGCGGGTGGTCACAGGATGGGCGGGGTGATGCAGTTCACTTGCATTTGCTGAACTAAGTTTATGATACGCATATGTACACCTAAATTTTACCGAATTCCGCACAACAGTTTGAAAGATGCGAAGCTAAGAATCGGTCGATTCTTCATTACAAGCATTGTACAATGTGTAAACATTAGGATTACTGTCGTCGAGAAATTAGAAGTTACAGACTATTAAATTAATTTCTGAAAAACGTCCAGTTTGCATTAGAGGATCCAGCTACCAGAGATACCCAAATTTGAAGAAGTTTCATAAACATTTACGTCAGCTGTTGTGTCTATCAGCCAACCAGACAGACTTTACTCTATCGACGAAGTAGACAAGGTACGTTCCTTCAGAGTTTATATATTTGCCATATAAAACGTTGTATACATTTATTCCTTCAAGTGAAGATATAAAAATAGAATTTCGGAAAATCGTCCGATTTGCGTGTTGGGTGTCCGAGGGCACGTGACAAGCAAATTCGTAATGTCTAGAAAATTATACTGATTTCGAGGATGCTGAGTTAAAGATGTGAATCTATGAACTTATGGGTCAAATGGGTCATTTGTGTGGGAGGTAACAGAAAGGGCGTGGTTAATCTGTATATTTTTCTCAAATTTTACAAAGCAACACAATGGGCAAAATTGAAGTTGTTGCAATCTACGAATGAGAAGTTTCAGAGAAAAATTTAATGTGGGAAAATATGTCGATTTATATGGGAAGTACTAGAAGGGGTGTGCCGATATAGCCCATTTTTTCCATAAAGATTTAGTTGTCTTATTTACCAGTCATGCAGCCAGACAAACGAACGTCGCTCAATCAATTTAGTCATGAAACAGATTTAATCAAAAGACATTTGGTACTTTAAACCCTTCCTTCGTGGTGTTAAATTTTTGCTGCATTAAAGGAATGAAAGTATACAATATTTAGTGTCGCCAATTTAGTTTTTAACCTATTCAGCAGGTGAAATTTGCATTTAGATTCAAGCTTTCTTCGCGAAGTAAAATTGTAAAATTGCAAATTATTTCAAAATAAAGAATACCTAAATGCCGACTAAAAATTACTAAAGTATCGAATAGTTTAAAGGAAAATAATGTGGCAACAAAAAGTTATTGCAGTAATGAAAAAATCGCTTTGTGCATGGATATAACAATCTCAAAATTCTAAAAAAATGCAGGTTACAAATCCCAATTTTCGAGTTGTGATTCACTATTACAGGCGAAAGCAAGACAACTGCCTTTTATTTTGATACGAAACAGCTTGGAGACGTTTTTAAAAGTTTAAATTTTTGGCGCAGAAAAAATAATGTTTCAACGCCTTTGTACGAACCATAGCCGAATTTTATTATTAGAGAATGGAGTACTTATTAAATAATGTAAAAACAACGAATTTATTACTTATCATGGCCATACATACAAGTATATAATGTTTGATATAATATAATCATCAGGAAAAATATACATTACTTTCTTGAAATAATTTATTTGATCTGCTAAGTAATTGGATAATTTTCACTGTTTAACGGTTAAGTTTATGATAAAATCTTAAAAAAATCACAAAAAAAATTTGACATATTTTACCACTACTTTAATTCTGATGCGTGAAACCAATTACATTGCATATTTATGTATTAAAAATCTCATCAGCTCATATTTTGACCGCCCTATGGGAAATAACTTTCCGATGACCACGAAATTTTTAAATAGCAAAGACAAGTTCGTTTCAGTTAAGAATGCTTAAACAAGTGATGTACTTTTCACACAATGCAATATTGATGTTTGTTCTAATTTAATGACGGATAGAAAACACTCGACATAAGCACATATTATGTAGAGTTATCAATTTTTCATTTTCAAGTGTAGTTAAATAAAACGTACATAAAGATATGATTTCGATGAAATTTTTATTTCATTATAATGCGTTTACACAGTAGATTGGTTTGAATTGGCAGCATTATATTCTTTTGTGGTAGTTTTCGAAAAAATGCGACCCAGAAACCACCGAATGAGAAATGAGCTTCATCACTGAAGAAAATTTTGTTCAATTGAAAGCGCGCGTTTGAATCATCACTAATTTTCCGTGTTCTTCAGTTGTTAAACGATCCATACTTATTCGTAAATGGCAAACCTTTCAAAATAAATAAACAACACTTCGACGACAGGTATGTAACAGCTGACCGTCTTGCCTGACCTCGGTTTTGAGACCACTAAATGGATAACCCTATGTTATATGAAATGAATCAGAAATAAATACCCAAAAGTACGGATTAGAAAAAAGATCGCACGGCCTCTGTTCATAAAAACTTTTTTAACGATTTGGATTTGGATCGTAAAAATATCAAGAAAATGATGTTGCACTTTTTTTGTGATTCTTATGAATTCGTGAATCGGATTGAATTTTAAATACCTATCTAATCCAGCAAGAATTTTAAATATGAAAAAAGATCTCACATCTGTCAAAGGTTTACGCGAATCACACGCACGTCCATGACACTAGAAGCATGCCTTCCGTCTATTACCACATGATCAATCTGATTCCTCGTATTATGATCAGGAGATAGCCACGTTGCCTTGTGGATGTCCTTATGCGGGAATTTGGTTCCACTTACTACTATATTACGTGCCGCAGCGAACGAAACCAGTCTGAAACTGTTTCCGGAGGTGTTACCATGTAGACCGAATTTTCCGACTGTTGAACCAAGAACATCTTGGTTCTATTTTGGCATTAAAATCCCCCAGAACAATTTTAATGTCATGACCAGGGCAGTGGTCATACGCTTCCTCTAGGCACTCGTAAAAAGTGTCCTTGGGTCCTCGTCTTTCTTTTCCGTCGGGGCATGTGCACAGATCAACGTCATGAAAAAACATTTTGCTTTGATGTGGATAGTGGCTACACGGTCATTTATAGGGTTAAATCGCAAAACAACGTGTCTCGGTCTCTTTCCTACAACAAATCCACATCCGAATTCATGCCTTTCTGCGTGGCAGCTATAGTAGATGTCACATTTTTTACGCCAAGTACATCATCGTCCTTTCCATCGCATCTCCTGGACGGCGGTAATGTCAGCCTTATATTCTTCCAGGACATCCGCTAGTCAGATAGAGGTACCTTTTCTGTAAAGAGTGCGGACATTCCAGTTGCATATCCTTAGATCATGGTCCTAATAACGTTTGCGAGGGTCATCAACATTTAGGAGGGTACGCTTCATTAGTTTATTCGGTATTTTCATGATAATTTAAATTTGAAGATGAGCGGTTTATCAGGCCACTGCATCTGATCCTAATGCTGGGGCTGCCAACAACTAGGCTGGTGAGCTAAATTTCAATAACAGAAGTTACCTACTGGCCTAAGACGCATCGGTGTTAGCATGGCTTTTATGTTTCTCAACTAGTCGCCTTCTCACTTTAGCTACCATCAAACGGATGTCTGATGGCATTACCAGGGAATACTTACTTGAAGGTCGGAAGTCGTGAGCTGCTTGGGAAATTTTGCAGAGGGATCTGGTTACTTCTTAGTGAATAACAATCAGAGGACCCAACTTTGAACTTTCCCCATTCCCCTAATGGGGAATGTTATAACAGATTACTAATGGGCCACATATGCCTGTACTTTCTGGAACTGCTCATACAAATTGGCATATATATATCGAAATTAATTTTCTCTCCTCAAATTCCTGTCTCGGAGACTATACTAACCTCCATTTTTGCCATATGGTGCTCTATTATAGACATGTTAGAGTTTACGGGATCAGAATAACGTTTTAATAAAATCGGTCCATTAGTCCATTTTACCAAGTTTTACTAATCAATACAAAAAAAATATGTTACCCAAGCTTATTAATTAAAAATAACAGAGGAAAATTTGAAATTCGGAAAAACGGGACAATTTGAGGACACCGGAAGGTCCACTTTCATTCTCAGATCCTTAGCAAACATTTAATATGTACCGAAAAAGAAGGAGTGGGTTGATAGCCTATTTACAAGCACCGTCTACAATCTCTATAAATATTATTAAAAAAGGATCGCGTGGCACGAATATCCATAAAAAAATGTATACAATGAACACTTATTTTAAAATTCCTGACCGCCATTTTCAGCATAAAATTATAGTTCCGTCAAAACATAATTTCATTTAACAATTTTCTTCTTTATGCTCACCACCCTCGGTGGTTGTGTCACCAGTGTCATAAGTTCTTGCTGTTCTATAAAAAGGCAACTTTATTATGAAAACATGTTTACAAATGATTCATCGCCAGCTCCTACTTTTCTCCATCTTTCAGTCAAAGCTCGAATTCCGTCACAGTAAAGCCGTCATCTTTTTAGGTTATTCACGAATCTTGATATTCCTTGATGTCGTCGTATGAGTGGAACTGCTGATCAGCCAGACCGTGTGCCATCGAACGGAACAAGTGATAATCGGACGGCACAATATCTGGAGAATATAGCGGATGGGGTAAAACTTCCCATTTCAGCGGTTCTAGATAGATTTGAATGAGCTTCGTTACGTGAGGCCAAGCGTTGTCATGCCAAAGAATCACTTTTTCGTGCCTCTCCATGTATTATGGGCGTTTCTAGCGCAGAGCTCGGCTCAATCGCATTATTTGAAGTCAGTGCCGATCCCCAGTGATGGTTGCGTTTTGTTTCAATAGCTCGTAATAAATAACACCTACCTGGTTCCACCAAATACATAGCATAACCTTCGCAGCGTGAATATTCGGCCGAGGCAACGACGTAGAAGCATGACCGGGCTGCCCCTATG
>JAHXMU010000434.1:193733-204911 GCA_019455685.1 Philornis downsi
CTTTTTGGTCTAAAGCCGGACTGTCGTTGTGTTAAGAGATTTGCTGTTTCAATATAATTTGACATTTGATGGTACATTAATTTCTCTAGAACTTTTGACAAATAAGGGAGTATTGCGATGGGCCTAAATTCGTTATTTGATTTTGGTATGGGTATGATTTTAGGTAACTTCCATGCAGTAGGATATATTGATTTTGTTAGGATAGTGTTAAAGATAAAAGTAAAGTATGGTAAGAGTTTTGGAAGCAAAATTTTAATGAATTTAGGATTAATTTCATCAATGCCCACAGCATTTGATTTAACCGATAAAAACCCAGCCAGTACTTCTGACTGATCGACACAGCTGAAAGAGAATAAATTTTCCTCTCCCCTACTACCACTAGGGGTTGCTCCAATGACTGGTAATGTATTTGTTTTAACAAAAGACCGATTAAGGCAATTGACATCTACATCCATTCTAATATTTTTATCCTCTTTTGCCCAATCCCAATTCTTCGAATTTCATTCCACTTGGATTTGCTAGAGATTGCGGTAGAGAATTTATCCTTGTGATACTTTGCCTTCGCAATTTGTATAATTTTCACTACTTACGTCTGCCAGTTTTGTATAGAGAGAAGAGAGCTGAAGTTTTAAATCGCTTCCATCTTTTATAGCAAAAATTTCTTTTTAGAATTAAATTTTTAATATTGTTGTTGAACCAAGGCTGTTGGTTGTGCTTAATGACTTTATGTCTCAATGGAACACATTTAACAAAAATGTCCATAATATATTCATTCATAAATGTAACTTGTTCGTCAGAACTTTCAAGATTATAAATCATGTCCCATTGTACATTTTCAACACATTCATAGACTATATCGTAATTTATTTTGTTTAAGTCATAGTAACTAACTGGTGATATATTATCGTCTAGGCGTGTATCATATATTAGAAATATTATGTCATGTTTTGAAAAACCGGACGACGATAGTTGATCATAAAGCAAAACTTTATCCTGTCGATTAACGAGAAACAAATCAAGAAGTGTATTGGCAGTTTGCGTAAAGTGGGTAGGTAAAGTTTTATTTACAGAATATAGACTAAGAGTTTGCATTGTATCAGTTAATATATTTTCCCTTGAAATATTACTATTAAAATCGCCTGCTAGTACTATGTCACTATATGATAAGGATATGTCTTCCAACATTGTTATTAGATTATCAAATGGAGTATTTCGATTCGGTCTATATATACAGCCAATAAGCATTTTATTGCTATCAGAGGTTAGGACCACCATGAATAAAAATTCCAATTGACTTGAGCAGTCAAATTTTAGTTTAATGGAACACTTTATTTCATCTCTAATATAAATACAAACTCCACCTGCATTACTTTCTCTATCTGCTCTGTGTAGTGTAAATCCAGGTAAATGATAGATATTATCGTGAACTTTAGTATGAAACCATGTTTCTGATATACGTATAATGTCTACCATGGATGCCGTGAAGATGTAACGAAACTCATCAATTTTGTTATTTAAGCTTTGAGCATTTAAATTAACTATTTTCAAGCCAGGCATTTGTTTGGATAAGATACGAATCATGGAAAATGTATTGTCTTTGGAACGATTATCAACATTATTCATAATTTAAAATTAAAGAGAGGAGAACAACGCATTTCTGTTGTGATAATGTGTAAGCAACTGGATTGCTGTAATTTGCTGCTGGGAACAAACAACACTGTAAGATGATAAGCTCTTGCAGAAGTTTATAATATAAAAAAACATTCAACAGGAAAAATTAAAGGAATGAATTGTGACATAATTATATAGTTGAAATTGGTTAAAAAGAACAGGAAATTGAGTAATAGCATTTGCATATTTTTGTGAAATAAATAACATTTAATAATACAAATTATCGGTTTGATCTTTATCTTATACGAAAGAGGTAAAGTAAATTGTGGTTGAATTTTTCTAAGTGTAACATAATGTGTATTGTTATCAGGTGGCAACATCACAGAGCGCTTGATGAGCATTTGACATTTGTTGTGAAGAGATGACAATGTTATTGAGTTGCTCAATTGACTCCATGCGAAATGTACGGTCAGTGTCACACAGTTTCACACATACAATCCCACGCATTGTAAATACAGCTGATAGGTGCTTTTGTTTTTTTAATTTTATTGCCCTTTGCAGAATTTTATAATTGTTGCTGGTGAGGTCTTCGTTTATATAGATTGGCGTGTGCGAATTAAATCCAAGAAGGTTTAATGTTAGTTGCGATCTGTTTTCCCGTTTAAACCTGTTCAACGATTGCAAAATAAAGTTTCTATCATACGCCGAAAAGAGTTTGACCAGCAGTATGCCATCAGAAATTGTTTTGTTGTTTGTTTGTTTTTTTTTTTAATTCTTTGTATTGACTTTACTTTAGGTGGGTTGACATTTAATTCAATTCATTTCAGTGTCTTCGATGGTTTTTCGTTTTCCTTCATACGAACGTCAACATCAAAATCGCCGTCTTTAAAACGGTGGAACCAATTTCGACACGTTGTTTCACTTAAAGCAAAATCTCCGTAAACGTTTTGAAGCCTTCGATGAGCTCCAGCCGCCGTTTTCTTCGATTGAAGGGATAAAATCAATACTTTCCGCATATGACGATTATTTTGCATACATACATACATATTCACACAACCAAAAGAGTATGACGTCAAAAGAAAATCACCGTTGTGTCGAGGCGGTATGTGTACCATATGCCTAAACTTGGCTTATGACGTTTAAGTTGTGGCAGAATCGACTAGTACTTACAGCTGGCGCCAACAGTGGGAACTTAGTTGCACTACAATAATAACAAAACATGTTTATTTAATATAGACCGCGCTGGTCAAGCCAGAAGGTTGAAATTTTGCACAAGGACATACTATATTTATAGAATGATCAATCGATTCAGTAGGAAAAAATCTGTCTGAACACGCCTCTAGCAAAATGCAATTTTTTTCAGATTTTTTTCAACAATTTTGCTACTTATTCGTTAATTGAAAGCAAGATGTGGTGGTGTCATATTATATACTGGGAAAAACTATCCCAACTCCCATTTAATTTTTGGAAGAACCGGCCTAATTATAAACGTAGCTATTGAAATGTACAAAAGACAGAATTTTCAGTTAAAAAAAAAAAAATAGTAAAAATATAATATAAGCTGAGAGAGCGTTTGTAAGGCACCCACTTTTGTGGCAAGCTATCAGTATAGTGCCCTCTCCAATATGGTCCACATGTGGGCGTAATCAAACCCTAATAGAAGAATTTATCAATTCAAGAACTGGCCCAAACATTGGAATAATGAGCATATTCATGTTGCTCTGATAATTGCACCATTTATTCATAACTGAAAGCTTTATTTGGTAATAGTCAATATAAGACTTTTCTGGTAATTGAGACTACCATACAAGAACTAAAATCTATATTTGGAAACTGAGACTTTTTCATGTTTTTTGTAGTTTTAATGTAAGCATTAGCCAAAATTGATGTGCAGTGGTATTTGGTGGATGCGAGAAAGAATCACATTAATTTATAATTATTTTTAGCGACAATTTATATACATATATTTGTTTTCCACTCAAAAAGAATAAGGTAAGTATAAGATAAGTACGTTATTGGAAGAAGCCAGTTTTTTTACTATGCTTTATTCAATAACAGAAGTCGGTATGGTTCGTTCCTACATCCATCAAATAAGTTCCCATATTACCTTTAATTACGCTTTTACGATGTGAGTATATATGCAATACAACCGTATTTTGCTTTTAGTAGACCAACAAATAACATAATTTTTCAAAAACTTCTGAAAAATGCCAAATTTACTAGAGATGTTCCCAGACCTGTATGCTCAAGTTTCATCCTATTGAGCCGATTCTGCAAAATGTCAGCTCCCTGCCTCAGCCCACGGATAGACGAATATGCTTCGACCGATATGGATTTTTATAACAATTCGGAATATATATACTTTATAATTGATATAAATGGGATGACAAAATGAGTATACCTCCCATTCTATGTGGATGAGTACATCTTCCAATTTCATCGCATACTCTTTCTCATCCATTCTCCTCTACTCGTATTTGTGCATTCATTCATTTTAAACACCTATTTAGGTCTATTCATATAATTACCTTGACTGTTCTGTGGAGATTTATTAATCTTTATTGATTATTGCCAAGAATAATGCTGGATCTAGGTATTGCTGTATTTCATGAAATTATTCCTAAGGTTTTTGTATTTGTTGTTAGTTTCGATGAAATTACGACCGATATACATTCCATTGCCATTGTTCAATGCTGGACGTCAATTGTCTTTGATTAAAAAATATGTTCCTTAACATAGAGATCAAAGTTCAAATCTCTGATAAATATGTCCAAGACGTTATCTCTATGTGTAGGTTTATGTCATCTAATACCAAACATAAGACTTTTTCCAAAATGAAGAACAGATGCGGAAGAGCGTGGTGAGTATCACTAATTGATCATCGCTCTTGCCTCATGTTTACCATTTTATATTCCAAAGTTCTTGTCTTATCTGTCCCAATAATGTATATTCAGACCATTCCTTATTATTGTCCAGTCAAGAGGAGGTACTTAAAATTGTAGGGGCATGTCCTTTTCAATTTTAGTTCATATGGTATGTGAAATTAAGTAGTGGCTTATAATTTTTCAGCCGTTAGCAGTATCCTATATAATTATATATTTTTCATTTATTTGATAATTCCACACCTGTTTTCCTAATTTGTATATTCACTCACTCCGTTTGCAACAAACGACAAACACGTCTTCTAGAAGGACCTCTATAAGGTTTGATGCTCATGCTTTCCTTCTAAAAAAAAGGAAGACCTTCTCAGTGCATTAAACACTTGTATGACTTATTCCGATACCTGTCTTCCAGCAGAACTTTCAAAGTCCCTCTTTTTCCAGAGGGATTAAACTTAAATCTAGAAAAATTAAAAGCCATATACAGCGATATTGTACGTACATGTACTGGAATGAATCACTCCTACTCATATAATTGTTTATGTTATCGGTCTACTTGTGGCCGTTGTTATTGGAAAATACTACAAAATATGCATTTTAACATGAAAATTGGGTTATTTCAACGCATTTGTGATAACATTTTGTTCCTGATACGCTCATTTATCTTATATCGCTTATAATCGGTAAAACGTTATGTAAACTATCGACAAGAGGTGAACGAAATCGATCGAAAGTGACTGACATTTTCAATGTTTAATAAAAATTTAAATTAATTTTAAATTAAAATTAAATTTTCCACAGCTTCTTTTGCGTATAAAACGACATGAAAATAAAAATAACAAATGCACGATTTTAGTCCAATATACTCATGTTCTGGTTTCCGATACTGATACCAAAATGTGGTATCCAATTAACTGTGTCGAATATTACGAATCACAAAACATACTTTAGTTTTTCAAAGACGCCAATAACTTACCAGCCTACCATAGCTTATTAACGAATAGACTTTGCTGTCCACATTCTCTATCTATTAGAACAACTTTTACATAGTTTATTGGGTGATATTTTGGAAGAAAGAAAAAGAGGTCTAATCCACTATGGTGCCTCAATGCAGGAGCAACTGAATCACATTATAGCTTTCGAAATAAAGTCACGACGCAAACGTGCTACTTGGCCCAAAAAGTAAGATTAATTTTAATTTGTTTTTGAAGATGATTACTTATTCGTCCATATCTATTTCACCTTCTACGTTTTTCCATTGGGCGCAGTGTTGAATCTACACAATCGACTCAAATCGGTATCCCCGAAGCGGTTTTCTGAGTTTATGAAATAGCCAGAATGCACGCCGTGATAAATCAATTTTTGACAAACGAAAAACCAACGCAGTGTGATATAAAAAAACTGAGTATTTTTAGTACCAATCGAGATTTGGCACGTCTGAAGCCGTTTGAATTGAAAACATCATTAGAAATTGATAGTCGCCCGTAGCGCTCTACATCTCCAACTTCTTCTTTGAACTAGTTATGTCACTTGCAAGAATTTCTTCCCGATAAAGTCTGTTCACCGGAAGCATTCTGCAATATTCTACGCGTTTTTGAAGCCGAAATTCAAGTTCGTGAACTAAACTTAATGCAACTCTTTCGCTCAAAATAAAATCACATTTTCTAAATATCACTGAAATCGCTTTTTGTTCCGTACAAAAACAACATAGCTCAAACGTGTGTTTGTCACAGTGCTACCAATACACAATATTTCTAAGATTCACCACACCCGCGTAATTTAAATTCAATAGTTTTTGGAAAAATGGAAAATTTGGACTGATTATTCACCCACCTCTTTTTTTAATCAGGAGCTTTAGATTTTTAGTATTCTATCCAGAACAAACTTGACGAAATTGAAAAATTTGGGGAAAAATTGTAATAAAACGCAATGGAAAGATGCAAAGTTAGACAGGTGCATAATCGGACATTCGGTCTACGCCATCAGCACCGCAATAATCCTTTTAGAAACATTGGTATGTAATGGAACTACAGCACATTGAGATATGAGTGCAGAATATGAGAAAAGAGCAATATCCTGTGGAACCGAAAAAAAGTCTGCTTAGTTCACTATAACAAAATATGGACTGATATGGCTCATTTCAACAAGGATAGCTCTTGGCTCGTCCAAACCGTATGTACCAAAAATAATTACAAGGAATAAAATCAAGCTTCGACAGCCCATTTTTATGGAGCTTTATCAAAATATGGATCGATTTGAAACAACAGACATTAAAAATAATCAAATTTTAGTGCAAAATATGGTATTTTGAAGCGTCAAAGAGAAACCAACTAAATATACGTACCAATTTTAGTTGAACTCGGTATCCAATTGCGATCTATACTTTGATCAGAAGAATGAACAATCTGACATTACTATGAAAAATTATTTCGAGCTGTTCGATATATATTTTGTATGGTCTAACTCCGATATTACGGGATATTTCAAATATAAACTCAACATACCCTGAATCATTATGTCATGGAAGGTATAATAATTACATGATTTAACTAGTGGACCCGGCAAACTTTGTTCTGCCTTCAAAAGTGGTAAATTAATGATTTACAATTTTCAGGATAGATGGTTCTGCATTTCAATTTTTGTTAGAAAAGTTTGTTTATTTAAATGAATGCTTTTAATACTTTTTTTGTAAAGTTTTTAAAAATTATTTAATTTAAGTCAATTTAATTGAGATTTAAAATTACTGCAACGCTTTCACATGTACAACGTTCTTTGTTTGACTGTCGGGAAACATAGAAAAACGAGAAGTGAAATAAAGTCAGTATTTGAAAAACTTAAAATTTCCTATAACAGGATCAGAAATAATGGTTTTTTTAATTTTTGATTTCTTCGGGTGGTACCACGCCTATTTGTCCAATCCTGCCCATATTTGCAGCAGAACTTACAATATGTAAACCAAACTTATATACCAAATTTTGTTTACATACTGTTAGCCGGAGCAGAAATAATGGATTTTTAATTTGTGGTTTGTATGGGAGGTACCACGCCCCTTTGTCCAATTGGACCGAATTGTAAATCTAAACCATCCCGGGCACCACCCAGACGCATATACAAAAATGTATGCAAAGCGGTCCAGCCGTTTAGGAGGAGTTCACTGACAACGCCCGTACAGTAGAATTATATATATAAAGATGACTATAAAACAAAGATGACTAACGCTCTTTCGGCGCAAAGTATATGTGATCCAGGATTCAAATTCAGTTTCGAATTGCAATGCAGTTTTTCCAGAACATTGCATTTAAAAAAATGGTTTGAAATTGCCCTATTCTGGATCTGGGAAATTTAAATTTGGTACAGGAGATTCCGAATTTCTTTTGGCTTTTGGCTGTGCTTTTAAAAGTCTGCAAATAGATCAGTTGTTATGCTATTTATGTATTAACCTGTATAGAAATTTCAGTCAGGCGAACTGACTTATATATACCTTCCCCCAACATCCTTTTGCATAGGTGCAAGAGCATGCGGAGCGTCAGAAAAAATGTGTGAAAAATTGTTAAACTCCCATTAACAAACGTCATGAAGACAATACTAGTCAGTACAACATTATAGTACATCTAATACAATTGAATGAAAGTTATCAACCTATATGAGATAATAAGAATGTGATTTAGCAAAAATTTCAAGATTATCCGATAGATATTTTCACACTGTACAATTACAAATTATTAGCAAAAATCTAAGTTACAGCAGTCCACTTATTTTTGAAGGTGAAAAATTCAAATCGATAAATCGATTAACTTGTGTATAAACTATATTTATACTTAATAATTATACTAACTACACTACACATAATAATTATACTAACTATAACTATACATTTATACTTAATAATTATACTATATGTATTACCTTGAATTATAAACATGAACTAATTGAGTTAATTACCTAAATTGTCTAAATCTGAATATTAAGTTAAATTCTACTACTAAATTCTACAGTAACGGAATGTCAAGAATATACTAAAAACCTAGAGGACCGAGGTTTATTGACACGTATAACTTAAGAACAATTCCTTCTTTTTTCCGTAACCCGCCCAAGGTGAGCACGAGCTGCCCAAATAAATTATATACGAGTATATTCAGTCCGCAACTTACTCCAAATTGTATACTTACTTTTTCTCCCAATCAACAATTCTCTTCGTTATAATTTCTCATATATATGTATACTCTATATTCTCATATATACTCTATATGTATATTCTCATATATACTCTAATTTAGGTGATTAGATTCTCTGTTTTCTTTCTCTTTCTACAGGAAACTCGCAAGGCGACAATCATTAAAGATATGTGCGAAAGAAGTTAAGCGCTCCAAATAACCGCAAAACAAAGAGGTTAAAGAATGTAGCTCACAACTAAGTAACATAACGAAACTGTATTAAAATCCACAAAATAAATAAACGGTGTAATAGATTTTGAAGAATTCGATTAAATCGGACATCACATCTCAATTATACAGTGGAGTTGAAAGTGAAGGATCTATCGTCGCATCTCCATTGCATAGTGGATTTGTCATAAGAAAATTATTGTGAAAAATACCATAGAGAAAAGTTCGCAAGTATCATCTGATATGAAAAACGTTCCAGGTCAAAAGTACTCCAATTCGCTTATAAAGGGTGATTTTTTAACCGTAGTTTTTGTAAAAATCGAATAAAACACTGAAATTTGCATCATATATTAAAACTTTTTATTGGAATCGATAAATGAGTCTTCACCATTTCATTTTTAAAGATAATTTCATGTAAATATTGTCCGCGACTCCGTCTCAAAATGTCCGTTCGGTTGGTCCAATTTTTCGTCACTTTTTCGAGCATTTCGGCCTGTATTCCACGAATAACGCGTGTTATGTTATCCTATAAGGCTTCAATAGTGTTCGGCTTGTCCACATAGACTAACGATTTGACATAACCCCACAAGAAATACTCAAGAGGCGTTAAATCGCAAGATCTTGGGGGCCAACTCACAGGGCCAAATCGATATCGTTCGCCGTTGATGGTAACGATGGACCGATGATGCCACCAGCCCATAAACCATACCAGACTGTCGTTTTTTTGGGATGCATCGGTAATTCATATATGGCATGTGGCTGCTCATCACTCCAGATGCTACAGTTTCGATAAAACAGCGGATTTTCATAGAGCTTTTGCAAGGCCCGTTAACCAAAAATTAGACGTTGTGGTAGGTCATTCGGATTGAATTCTTGCGTGAGTTGAATTTTATAGTCTTTCAACCCTAATCGACGTGCAATATTTTCCTTGTGGTTGAGTAACACATGCCCAATCGCTAAAAACGGCGACGAATTAACATTTCACGATCGTCATTAACACTGGTAGCTACCACACTATTATTCAAATATTCTTAACATTCGAATCTTCTCAAAAATTTTCCTATTAAAAACTCTCTTCTAGTTAACAGAATTGCAATTTAGTAATTTTACGCTACAGAGCCGCTTGGTAAATCATTGAAAAATACTCAAAACATTTCTTGAAAATATCTTTTGGAAATACAATCATTGTGAATTAAAATTGAGTGAAAAGAAACTTTGGAATGAAACAAGAACATCAGCCATAGGCTACTGAAAAACATTCTTTCTCTCATTTTTACTGTGATAAAATCAAGAACTGGAAGAGTGAGTGAATGGTATCACACTGAATCAGTCAGTGGAAAAGAAATGAATCAAATGCAAAAATATTTTTGTTAATTTACTTATGATGTACTGTTGTTGTATCAGTTACATATTCTAATGATAAGAGAAACTGCGCTAAAGGGAAGCGCACTCAGAAGCAAATTGTGGTTGAGATTTCCATTTTACATTGAAACTTACTTTACATCGAAACAATTTATAAAACCTGGAACAAATCTAAAAGGAAAGATCTTACTACAACGGAACATTAAACCTATAAATCGATGAACAATTATTTTGAAAAAGAATTATAACAAAAGAAAATCTACAAAATATCACAGTAAATTATCACACATCAAACATTTTGGAAGTTATATATGGTTAAAATTTGCTTAACAAATTTTGGAACTCCTAACAGCGACAAACCAAATAGAAAACTAATAAGAATTAGATGAAAACTAAGCCAAAATTTGTTGATATTCTTAGGTATTTGGTCAAATTTACTTAAATTGTGAACAAACACTTTGCAGTAGTGAAATAAAACAGAATCAAGTATATATCAAAATTGCCATTGCCATGCACAAGTACAACAGTGGATTTAAAAATCCACTAAAATGCTTAAAACTCAATTCAAACATAATATGGTTCACTATCCTATTTTTTCAAAGAATGAAGAATAATACTTTAAAATCTATACAAACCTACAAAAGTAATGGATTGCACCAATTTGTCGTGACCAAATCACGGTTTTTGATAGTAACATTTATTTATGCAGGGTGTTTTTCGGGAAGGTATACTATTTTGTTTGTTTATAATTTTTGATTAAATGAAAGAGAATGGATCTTATATTGGTAAATATTTTATTTAATGTCGGCAATTATATATGGAATACAATATCAGATAAATGTCAACCTCTGTTAGCCTCACAAATGCGAGCCCTTTTGACCACATTTTTCATTACATTCTCAGACATTTCACGCAATATCTCATTAATTTCTGGTTTGTTTGCA
>JAHXMU010000434.1:204921-223723 GCA_019455685.1 Philornis downsi
GGTAGAGTGAAAGGCCATCCATCAAGGCCTATGTGACGAGCTAGTGTTCTCTATTGTTTAGATTTTTTGTTTTTTTTTTGTGACGTAACCTTTTCTTTTGTGTTGTGTTCTGTGCCAGGGAAGTTGGCGGGTTGGAACCTATCCTGAGTCGAATGAGCTACCGGTGAGCCAACCCCTAGCGAACTAATTTGGAACATAACACTCTACATATACAATGTCTAAATGGAAGTCAGTAAGTTCTAATAAGCAGTAAGTTACATTTTTTGCTTCTTTTATTATTCTTTAATTCAGAGGTCGTTTGATAAGAAACTAACGGTTTACCTTTGGAAGGTATACTCGTATGTAGGTTGTATACGAGGTGTGTTCAAAAAATAAGATGAATTTTCATTTTTCTCAAGAAATATTTATTTATTCATCATTTTCTATTTTTATCTCCTTCAAAGTAGTCTCCCTCAGATATAACACACTTGCACCAGCGTTTTTTCGGATCCTCGAAGCAGTCCTTAAGCTCTCTCAGCGATTCGGCTTTTATCTCCCCAATCGTCGCAAAACGCCGTCATTTCATGGGTCTCTTCAATCTTGGGAACAGCAAAAAATCGCAGGGGGCCAAATGTGGTGAATACAGTGGCTGAGGCATAATGACGGTGGTGTTTTTGGCCAAATAATCTCTCACAAGCAAAGATGAGTGAGCAGGTGCATTATCATGATGCAAAAGCCATGAATTTGTTTCCATAATTCCGGGCGTTTTTCGTATTGCTTCAAGCAAACGGCGCATAACTTCAAGGTAATACTCCTTATTTACCGTACGACCTTGTAGTAAGAACTCCTGATGCATTACGCCATGGTAATCGAAGAAAACAGTGAGCAAAGCCTTGGCATTTGATCAAACTTGGCGTATTTTTCGGGTCTTGGCTCTCCTGGACTTTTCCATTGGTACGACTGGCCTTTGGTTTCGATGTCATAACCATATACCCATGATTCGTCATCAGTTATGACCCTTTTAAGCAAATCTGGATCATCGTCGACGTCATTCAACAATTCCTGAGCGATGCTTATGCGACGTTATTTTTAGTCAAAATTCAGCAATTTTGAAACGAACTTCGCTGCCGCATGCTTTATGCCCAAAACTTCCGAAAATATTGCATGGCATGAGCCAACCGATGTGCCGACATCATCAGCATCTTCTCTAATTGTGATTCGACAATTCTCCATAACAATTTTCTTCACTTTCTCAACATTTTCATCGGTTCTTGATGTGCTGGGGCGTCCAGAGCGAGCGTCCTCATTCACATCTTCTCAACCTTCTGTGAAAAGCTTGTACCACTTACAAACATTTTTTTTTTAACTCAGAGTACTCTCACCGTATGCCACTGCCAACATAACAAGTGTTCTTGAGCACTTAATTCCATTTTTTACACAAAATTTGATGCAACTTCTTTGATCCATCTTTTTCGATACCGGAAAATCGCCGAACACGCAAAACACTTGTCTTATTTATGCCTCTCGCAAACAAACTAAACATGCTATATGGATAAAACCGTCAAAACATATCTTCGAGACGAGTGTACCAACATAAAAAAAGAATAATCGAAAGTCGAATGTATGTAGCCCGCGAAATTTTAAAATTCATCTTATTTTTTTAACACACCTCGTCTATAAGTCAGTTGACCTAACTGGAATTTCTGTACATGATTTCTCCCTTTTGTACATTAATTTTTTCTTACCTTTTAGTCCCGTGTCCTTCTATTTCCTTTCTCTAAAACCCCACATTTCATTTTACCATTATCTCGAAATTTCCCAAGCTTGTTAAACTACGCAAACGTAAAAGAAAGAGTTGTTCACTATTCTGGATGGCAAAAGTGTTTACAAAAAGTATTAAAAAATATCGATTTTCTTTGTTTCACTGCTCAGCATTTCCCTCAG
Organism: Philornis downsi; assembly: GCA_019455685.1. NCBI lineage: Eukaryota > Metazoa > Arthropoda > Insecta > Diptera > Muscidae > Philornis > Philornis downsi. The sequence goes on from JAHXMU010000434.1 coordinate 206,845, forward strand.
AAAATCTGTAATTCTTTTTTAGTTTTCTTATTTGAGCAGTATCGGTGTTTGCGTAGGCAAACGATATCCGAATGAAAATCCGCAACAATGGAAATAAAACAAAAGTCGGGGGAATTAGAATTTTTAAAATGAAAATTGTGATCTTTATTCCAAGTATTACCTGAACCGCAGAGCTCTGAACAACGAAATAACAGAAAAACCTAATAGCAAGGAAAAGATGGAGTAAGGTGTTTCAATTCACCAATAGCCGCTACTCGTTAAAATCTGTTTGGCTGCATTTAGTATAACATAGTAAAAGATTCAAACAGGTCCAAATGAGAGTAAAACAAAAGGAGGGTTGCCATTCGATGGGAAATCGAATAAGCCCCGGGAAGAAATGAAGCCACATTCTGGCTTAAACAATCGGTTAGAAAGCGAATTTTCATCATTGGTCAATATTTTTGGTGTAGCACTTTGTAAAACAGGGAAGCGTAAAACAATGGATCTTCGATTACTGAAAACAAACGGGAAATATACCCTTTACATTTAACATGAAAATTTACACATTTTTGCAAGTTTACGAGATATTTATAAAAAGCAGTCCATAAAATTCAAGGCATTGACATTTTTTTTAGAGTAAATATCGTCACTATTATGTCTGCAACATTCTCCTGAGCAATTTTATCACTTTTCAACTTTCAAGCCTTTTCACAATGTCTTCATCGTCGGATATTAAAGACACGTCAACAGAGTGCTGGACATAGTTAAAACGCAACAAATACTTTCAAATGTTCCAAATGTTACGACTCCGAGCTGGGATTCCTACCCGTACACGTATAAAACGATTTGCCTTCTTCCTCTAACTTCCAACCGCTTTAATATCTACGGCAACAGGTCCACTCGTATTTTTATTATTTATTTCCACAATTGCAAATTACAGTTTTTCGTAAACTTAATCGACTTTATATAGCATGAGTCCAACCGTGTATATGGCCAACATTGCGCCTGTCCACTCTTTATAATATCCAAATGTTTCACTCTTTGATTCGGATTACAGAATTTAAGTCACAGCTTTTATGCACAAGAAAATATGGTACACGCTCAGAATTATATATTTGAAATGTTAATCTTTGTGGAGTCGTGAAATCCCATATGATAAAATACATTTGTTTGTCAGGTTAAAATGAAACAGTTTATAATAATGTATAACAAATTTATTTATTAAAATATAAATTATATGTATATATATTTATTCAATTAAAACTACGTTGCCTTTATAATGTATATTTTTGTTTGTATGTAAATTGAATTGATAAATTTTCTATACCTTATCATATTGTTAAAAATAAAATCGTTGTATAATTAATTTAACATAAAGATTACAGCTTTTTGAAATTTGTAATTGCATATGCTTTGTATGTACTAGTAATATTTCTTATGATTGCTACCCAACAAAAGGAAATCAATTATAGATTACGGTTAATATCTTACTAATATTGCTCAAGGACTCGACAGAAAACATTGACAAAATAACAAAACCATCAAAATACATAGACACTATTTATTACTAGGACACACGTTGATTACATAACAATACAACCACTTGACTCATTGCGTTCCACAGTTACAGGAAATTGACCATGCTTAACATTTGCGTTATGGTAATGTGTGACACGAGAATTGGGAGTGTTTAAAGCACTTTCGGAGCTTAACTGACGAGAAAGGATGTTGCGTTTGTCCTCTGCATTATACTTTTCATAGCACCAGTTGCCATTAACTCCATCGTTGGTATGTGTATGGTGGTTATTCTGAATGGATTCCGTTTGGTGATCTCCCGTTTTAGTAACACCAGTAGGATCAGTATTCTCCGAGCGATTGTTATTAATGCCACCCTGTGCATTTGACATAGAGGCAGAGGCCGAAGACAGATTTGAGGACGATGATTGAATAAATTGATCTAAGTGATATATGTGGGGCTGCAGTGAAATCATAAATGTGCGATAAATGCACTCTTCGTCGAATGACCATAACGCTACCCTTTTCAGAGCATTTTGTATGCGACTGCATGCCGCTAAAGACTCGGATCGTGTGAGGACATTGATTATACGTCCCACAGATGATGCGTCCTGTAGTAGAATTGAAAGAACTAGCGCAAAATCCGTACAATTGGCCTCTATAAAAAGCTGCAACAGATAACGAATTTTGATAGCCAACTTCTCCGGAAGTACTTTGTGATGAATTTCCCCGCAAATGAGTGATAACGATGAGGTAGACACCTCGTCGTTTACTGAATACAATCGCCTGTAAAGCGTATGATCAAATGATGTTTGTGAATTTGAACGTGATTTGGTATAGTCTGCACTTGGTTGCTGTGAATGATGCTGCACGGAAGCCGGTAATGGCAATGATGAGTATTGTAGCTCCTCGTTTTCCTTAATGGACGGAATGTGTGTTTGCATGTTAGAATTTCCATTGTTTGTACTTGTTGGGGTTTCCATTAAGGCCAAACTGAAATAACCTGACTCGGAAGTTTGGCTGGAAGCATGGGGTACGTTTATATGTTTTTCAAAGATAAATCTTTTTTGAAGTTGATTATAGTCCTGTTCGAAATCTTCAGGATGTGAATGTAGGGCAACGGGTGCTGGCAACTTTAATTCTTCGTGAAGCAAAACAATTGCCGTAGTATAATCGTCTAACCGAGCAGTTTTATCAGCTTCCTGCGACAGCCATGTGACAAGATGGAAGTCCAAGAATGCACTCATGTAGCCTAAATCGATTAGCTTGCAATTCTGTAATAGTTTTCGGGCATGCTTTTGCAAAATGGTTTCTATGCAGAACGTTTCCCTCCTTTCGTTCTTGGTAGAATTACTGCGCTCGGATTTTCGTCGCACGACGACAATAGGTCCGGAGTTGGATGATGGCACTGCATCGTTTGTTGGAGTTGCTGAGACGGCTGGTATAGATACTTTTTCCTTCTTATCCTTCGTTATATTCGATGCAAGAACCGTAGTGGAGAAGCTTCGCTCCCGGCCAATGGGACCAAGAACTAAATTAAACGCATCTGGGTTTTGATTAACTTGTGATTGCGATTGGTTGGGTGGTGCTATTTTAACATTGACAACCATTGACGACCTTGGGGAGTCTATTTCATTGGGATCGATTGCTTTCAAAAACCGTATAAGATCCTTTGCCAGCTCCCAATTACGATGCTGCAGTGCAATTTCCAAAAGCAGTGTTGCATATTGTTTGCTGATAACGGAAGGTTCTAGATTTTGTAGAATAATCAGATAACTAGCAGCTGTTACCAACTCCTCAGACTCCAAGCATTGTTGGAACAAGTCCTTTGGTTTGCCGGCCATCGAAAATAGGTAAGGCCATAACGCGATTTCCGTTTTACGGGCACACTGCACAATAGTTTGCAAATAGACCGGAAACTCTCGTATAAAGTCCAATATGCTTGGTAGCAAAGCATCGGGAATCGGTTCCTTGCTAGTAGCTTCCTCCTCTAAAACTTCGTGCAACAGCAATTCTAAGGAATGGGGAAAGTACGGCAAACCACGACACGACTGGGCAATCTCCCAAGCACTATAGCCCAAATTGCGTTTAATGAGTTGTCTCAATATTTTGTGTAAATAAACCTGAGACTTGCGTTCTAGCTGCGAGAAAGGCAAGGAAAAATGCGAACTTGATTCATTTGTATACAGTGTTGTTTCGTTTTCCACACCCAACACTATCACATTGTCAAATAGAATAACAAGAGGATAAAGCTTTAAGGGAAATGAAAGCATAATGCGCTTCGACATAAACGTATGCAAACGATGCGATGAATCTCTCCGCTGCTCAGTAGATGGAGGTAGAATGGGCAGCCACACTCGCATGCCGTGTATGCCAGAAAATAACCACAAGCAATCCCGCATCGGACTTCCAGATTGGTTGGAATTCGACAACCAAAAAACTTCCACACACGAAGCCAAACATGAAGCCATTAATGAGTTCACCACCGCGCTACTGTTATCCCTCTGTATCATTAGGATACGGCCACAGACATTCACTATAATAGTCTCTGCAGCATCGCCATTTCCCGAAGAAACTAGAACTTTAGTTGTTAGATCATTGCGCAAATTGGTCACTGTTAGCGATACTATGCACGCCGGATGAATGCAAATGCTTTTAACATCTACCTCATATACACAATCTGCCCTTAGAGTATACGCATCGCATTTTCGCATAGCAAACAACGTCACAATGCCATCAGCCGTGAGAGCGATCAATTGATCTCGGAACATGTTCAAGGAAATAACTGGTGCTCTCACTTGTATACGGTTGCCAAATTGATTGTCCAGCTTGCATTCTTCTGGATAACAGCGTATTTCATCCGTACGATCGAGAAGGGAATAGCAACCACAGACAATGAATCCCTTCCACCATAACAAGCCACCCGAAACAACGAAATCTTTCTCCTGTGACTCGTTTCCAAAAAGTTTCCACTTTTTGGTAATCATGGAGTAATGGGCAAGACCTGTTCTACCAGCCACAGCCAGATGGATTCCATTACCATCTATGGCTGAATAACGTATAGGCCAATTAGTAGCCACATATGTCTGTGGCAGCTGCAGCACGGTCCAGTATTTACTTTCCGCCAAAATACTGGATATGTCAACAGAATTCTTAATTTCCAAACAGTCATCAGCACGTTTAGGATCCGGCCACTGCGGGTGTGTCGAAGTTTTATTGTTCGGAAACACAAATTTACCACCAAAGTATATTTTTTCCAAATTATCGCCCTGGTTTAAATATAAAGTATCGTCACCTGAAACAATAACAAAATCGTCAATATCGCTTAATATCTATAAAAATTAGAATAATATTCTATGCGAAAATTAATTAAACACCTTTTATTGAAGTCACTTCGAAAGAAATTTATTAACGCACATGTGCATAACGCATAAACCCAAAGCTATTTCTATTCTACGTATTCTATTATTTGGAAATTTGTTGACAATAACGGAAATCTTAATAGCTAATAATTTATCCATTTTCTATAAAATCTGTACGTAAACATTTTATAGACCTTTAACCAGAACTTGAAGAAATCTGAACAGTATTAGTCAAACTCAATTCAGTATTCTGATGCAGACTACTAAATTCATGCGAGCCACCATAACTAAAAAATATTGAATTTAATAATCATTTTCCTTTGTTTCATTTGCCTGACAAAGCTCGTTTACTTACATACATCGTGCTAATCTTGTAGTAAGTACAACATTAATATCGGAGGCCACAACAATTATTAAATATTTAAATGAATTTAGAGAACTTATTTTTATGTAGGGATTTAAACATCAAAAATTAATTTATAGGCGACACTTACAGGGTGTCCGTCGGGACACCCTGCCGCCATTTTGGTAAACATTAGTCTTGAAATTTCATATTTGGCCGTCGTGAAGTAGAGACGTGGCAAATTTATTATGGAAAAATATTCGATAAACCAACGTGTTTTAATCGTTAAAACATTTTATCAAAATCAATAATCGATTACTGTGGCGATGAGAAAGTTATGTGAAATTTTTGGGAGAAACAACGTGCCAACAAGACGCACTATTTATCGTGTGGTGAACGATTTCGAAGAAAGAGGGTCTGTAGCTGATAGAGCCAAGTATGGACCACAACGTACTGCAAGATCGGCTGAAAACATTACTGCTGCTCAAGATGGTGTTCCATTAACCTCAATTCGATGCCGTGCTCAGGAGCTTGGTCTTCAAAGAACAACTTTGGCCACAATTTTGCCCAAGGATTTGCATTTGTTTCCATTTAAGATTCAGTTGACATAAGACCTTGTTCCACAACACCATTTACGACACCGTACATATGCCAATAGGATGTTACAGCTCCCCATGACAACCCCGATTTTCATGAAAAAATCATGATGAGTGACAAGGCACATTTTCATTTAAATGGATATGTGAATGAACAGAATAGTCGGTTCTGGGCAATGGAAAACCCTCAAATCATTCATCAGTCACCTTTGCATCCATTAAAAGTGACAGCCTGGTGTCAGGAGGAATCATTGGACCTTACTTCCTTGAAACTGAAAACAGAGTAACGGTAACTGTCAATGGGAAGCAATATCGTGATATGATTGACTTTTTAACGACACAATTGCATGCTATGGGCTTCATTAACATGTGGTATCAACAAGATGGTGCTACATTGCATACAGCCAGGATCACAATAGAATTACTGCGAGACCTCTTTCCACAACAAGTTATTTTTTGTGGGCTATCTGAAAAGCAACGTTTATGCAAACAAACCAGAAACGCTTGAGCAACTCAAACAAAATATTCGTGATAAAATTAACGAAATACCTCGTGGAATGAGTGAGAATGTAATGTAAAATGTGCTCAAAAGGGCTCGCATTTGTAAGGCTAACAGAGGCGGACATTTATCTGATATTGTATTCCATACATAATTGCCGACATTAAATAAATAAAAATTAAATAAATTTTCTCACAACCTTTCCTGGGACATGCATATTGAAATGCTGAAAACAAAAATTTCGTCAGCGACTGGAATTCTAAGGAAGTTTAAATATAAATTGTCAACAGAAACCAAACTTCGATTATATTATGCTTTTATCCATTGTCATCTAGTGTATATACCAATAGTATATGCTGCTAAAAATTGTATTTGTCTGAAATCATTGCAAAGTGCACAAAATAAAGCATTAAAAATTGTTTACAACTTGCCAATAGAGTTTCCTACCATTAATTTGTTTAAGAATTATGCTAAAAGTGTTCTTCCCGTAAAAGGAATATATAAGCAAAACCTTTGTTTGTTTGTGTTCAAATCTGCGGGTCAATTTGGTAATGCATTTATAACATTTCAGCAACATTTTGCCCAATCCCAAGTAAATACACGTCAGCGTCTAAACTTAGTACCTTCAAGATGTAGACTTGAGCTGACAAAGCAAAAAGTAGGCTATGCTGGGCCTCATGTATTTAATGAATTACCACATGATCTTAGGCAAATTGCCAGAATATCAGAATTTAAATTGAAAATTAAATTATATTTACTTGAAATAATTGAAACACTTCTATAATTTATTTTGTTCTCTAAAATATTATACTACGATTTCTAATTTATTCCAAATTACATATATATATATATAATTTTTTTTTTATTACAACTATTACGTTATTAATTGATATATATATTTTTCTTCTTCAGATTTTTAAATGTTAACTTGAATATTATTAATTTTCCCAACTGGTCTCTATTAAAGCCTATAAGGCGCAGAGACATTATAAACACTGTTAATGATAATTGTATGAAGAAAATAATAATAATAAAAAAAAAATAAAACATTTATCAATATAAGATCCATTCTCCTTCATTTAATCAAAAATTATAAACAAACAAAGTAGTATACTTTCCCGACGGAAACCCCGTATATTCTCATAATTATTCTCCAGTAGACTCATATGCAAATATAAAAAATGGTGTTATTATATGTGCCAGTAATTACGATAGTAGTCCAAATTCAAGATGAAAAAAAACATTGAAGTACGCGCATATTTCGTATTGCTATGTTACGATTTTTAACTGCATACAACCACTTTCGCAAAATTTGAAAAAATGTACAGTGGGGGTAGGTCGTAAACAAAATTCCCTTCATCGTTGTTTTGAAAGTGGTCCAAATGATACACATACGTGCATAAGTAAAGAAGGTGATAAAGGAGACAAAGAAATTTGAAAATGTAATAAGTAGAGGGAAAGAAAACAGCAAATGCCAAACTCTCTCTCGCTCTTTCTCTCGCTCTCTCTTTCTCCCTCTCTCTCTCTCCCTCTCTCTCTCTCTCTCTCTCTCTCTTTCTTTACTACATTTCCAGTGGATGGATTTATTTTATATGTAAAATTTGTAGAACTAAAGTATTTCACGAAAAAGGAGAATAACAATTTTCCAAAATATACCCTTAGTGCCCTTTTACACCAGAGTAAGCAATAAAACAAATGAAAATAATTTGTCACCAATATTATAAGTCATTCAACCATAATAACATGACTTCAGGAAATGAAAATTATATGTAAAACTAAATTTTGTTTCTTTTTATAATAAAACACGTTAGTCATTTTGAAGAGAAATGTGCGAAAACTAGCTCAAAAGTATGTACTGTTGCAACCAACCCGGAGGCGGTAATTTAAATGATATGATTATGATATTATATATTGATATTGATATTTAAATATATTGTATTTCATAATGACAAAGGCCAAGCATTATAATGAAATAAAAGTTTATAGATATATTTGTGTTGTTTATAGATTTATGTGTGTTTTATTCAACTTTACTTTCGAAACTAAAAAATGGATAAGCCTTCGTTACACGTTATAAAAGGACAACCGATTTTAAGACAGATACTATTTAAATTTGTTCCTAGAACCGCACAGCGATATCTACGACGTGCAAGAAACAGGTTCTGATAGCTCCAGAGTGCAAAACTCTGTTTGTCCTTGTATTCCAATATATTATTGTCCGCACGGTCATATAAAGTTAATTGAAATTTAACTACATCATCATCTATAACGGATGAACTGATGCAAATAATTGTTTGCAATAAACAGTTAAATCTTCCTTATCGATATCGAATAAAGGTGATCCGAACCCCATAGTTGAGACAGCAATAATTTATATTTTATTCAGGAATACAAATGTCCCATACAATACTAAGCAGCCTTCTATGCTTTCGGCCCTGATGCACGGAAGTATAAAAAATAAAGAATAACTTCTAAGTATAACAACGGGATTATACTTATTCCTGATATTGATGCGGATATAATGCTCAATGGAAAAATTTAAAAACATTTCAGAATAATATAGTGATGATTACTGATTACCAACGAGGATCATATACGTGAGGAGTCTAGTGCATATGGGAGGTCGTTCCATAGAGAGTTGGCAGAATATTTGTAGGAGGCTATCGACACAATAGAATCCCAAATGAGCACCACCCAGAAATTGACTCCAGAGAATGGCAACTGCCAAACACAGGTAAACTTTGGCGCAATTAAAAGGTGCTAGGCATAGAATTCTTAACAGCTGCAGGGGAAAAAATCCCGGGCAACACTAACAGATATCTTATAAATCATGAAAGCCGTCACTATACAGTAAATTTATGCAGTTATATATAACTAAGTTAAGACCGATGGAGGTGGTACAATTTCTCCAGCTTCCCTACATCAGTTAATACAATAATAATTTGTTCTTTTCTATTTCTTGTAATTTATATCCAGAAAGAAAGACACGTTTGTGATTTTGCTTGATATGTTAAAAATTTTGTACCACAACGCTGAGGGGAAAAATCTATAGAGATATTTTGGGCCTATCTGTTGTTTACGGACTTTGACAAATGATGATGAAACATTGATCGCTATTGTGAGTCACCGCGTGTAGATCTGAATAAATTGAAGAGCAGTTAGGAAGACGTGAATTTTTCAGATATTTTCAACGAAGCAATCTTTTTCGCCTGTGCTTTAATCTTCGAATTGCTATGCTAACATATTTCGGTTTTAATGTTGCAATTCATGCGTGGTATTACTGATTATTAGCTTTGTAGAAGGTACTTAAAAAGTTTTCCTTGTTATTGTTTTGGCATGATATGACGCTGGAACGTGCAAAGTAGATGCAAATATATAAAAATACTTTTAACGATATTCACCATCATGTACGCACGCACGAGTTTATTTTTTATGTTTTGACGATTTCAAAATTCGGGGCTGGGCATAAGTTATAGATATCTTCCAAAAGACTACGCGTTATATCTAAATAGCAATAAAAGGCATTTTGTTATTATTCCCATATCAAAAACAATGTAATTCATAGCAATTCCGAGTTAGTGCGTTCTTTCTTATAAGCACAAGTTCATTTTCCGGTCAAAAGCACTATTTTTCTTCCAAGGAGAATGATATTGTGAAGTCCCTGATTAATTACAAAGCCACACGCTTATAGCGAACACGGTAAACTGTACTTATAACCAGAGACCGTAACGATTATAAGTTTTATTTCGAAATTGATCTAAAATGGTTATGTTGCAAATGTTATTTTTTTGCACAGAATATATTATACAAAATGTTATGTTTTTTATATTTCAAAAACGTGAATGACTGTGGTGGGGATTATGTGACTGAAGGTAAAATGGTGGAAATTATTAATGATTACCTTACAGAGCCATCTTTTCGCCTGCAGATGTGGATTTTATATCATTGAGCCGATAAAATTTTGAAAAGCTCGTTACTTTAAGTTACACCGCGGACTTGATGATTTCTTCATAAAATTGTTACGCTGGGAGAATGTAGTGTACGAGCAATCCCGCCTGACGATGGTAGATATAAATTGAAAAAATGGCTCTTTCACAGTTTAGAAGACAGTTTTCTTTTTTTATTGGATTGGAGAGCGGATTATATTTTTTTCAGCAAAGAGTCTTAAACTTGAAAAAGATCGTTTGAGTGATTTTCGCAAATAATCCTTTTTAAAATTCAAATTCAAGGATTCGATTAAATAATTTTACTATTTTTATAATTTATATCTGGCAACATCAGCAAGTTAATTAATCCTGCCACACAGCTCAACGATCTAGTATTCACTGATTTTCCTTCGCTTGGTCTTTATTTTGACATTTTGCTATAAAGCAAATAAATATAAAAGCAAATTAAGCTTACATATATCCATTCTGCAAACTAAAACAAAGCTTGAAACTAAAACGAAGCTTGAAAAGCAAACCTAACGAGTCTATTATTGCCCAAAAATGCAACAGTTAGACCGACAAAACCGAGTTTTTCGGTATATTTTTATAACTACGTAAATCTTTACAGACCATATGTTTAAAACATAACCAAAGCCTGGTAACAAATATAGGTCCTAGAAGACATAAAACAAAATTTAGGTGGTCCATTTTGAAAATGACCATATCAGAGAGACGGTTGACAGAAGTCAGCATTTCGTTATTTTTGAGTTGGAAAGCAAAATTCAAGAAATAAGATTTATTTTCCAATCAAAAAATAATGCTTACTAAATAATCGTTATTCAGAAAATAATTGTTATTCTGCAAATAATCATTACAAAATTAAACTCAATAATTAACCATTCACAATAAGTTTAGAGACAAACAGTTACGACATATTGCAATAACACAAGACCAAAAGATGATATGTGTGTATTCAGTTGTTCTTTATTTCTGATTTTTTGCGACCCCAGTGGCTGTGCATCAGTTTTTCGTAACATTTAGCTGGTTAGTGATTAAAACAAACACAAATTAGCGAACACAAATTCGTTTATAAAGAAATACATAAATTTTCTTGAACGAAATAATTTCGTACGAACTTTAGTAGTCAGACATTAACTATCTGAACCAAAATATCAGAGGGCAGAAAAGAAAATGTTAAATTATTGTTCAAACTGTTTGCTGTGTTCCAGTGAATATCTAGACCTCTAGCGAGTCTTTTGCAAAACTTTAGCGTTGTGGTGCAAGCTGCCGTTAAGGTATTAAGTCAATATTATGTACATGGTTTTTCCTTTTCGAATTTTTGGTGAAGTGAGTAAAAGTTAGAAACATTTGTTGTTCCATAGAAAAATATTTTAAAACATATACTAGACATCAGACTTATAATGAACTAAAATGTACGATCCCAAGGAGTTCGTTATGGCCGTGTTCAACTCCACACACAGAGAGAGAAATGATGGTTTAGGGTAAATCGTCGTTAACAGGCAGATCTGTTAAGTTACAAAGCAGATCGTTATTTGTCAATATGAACGAAGCATAGTAAACTAACGCCAAAATTAACATGCTGGATATGGTGGTTGCTAATACACACCATACAATCGACCTGACAGGTCTAGAGACTCTAAAAATCTTTCGCTTTGACGGAACAATTCTATATCCTCACGAAATTTTTGTATTTACGATTCACATACCTTGTAGCAGAATGTGCGGATGAGCAGTCATGCATGGATTCATAGTCAGCGTGCTTTTTACAAAACTCAGTTGGCATACATTACTGTACATCTCGTCGACTGATTTTTCTTCGACACCCTCTGGCTTGCAAGTCAGAAATAATTGATAGCCTTCTGTGGACCATTCCATTTTTGAGACACAAAGAGGATTATCGTGCACCAGATCAACATGTATGCCAAAGTCCCAAGAGTAAGACGACATTAATAACGCGCCAAAGGTGCTCCACAAAGCTATGCCACCATTCTCCCAGGCCACAGCCAGAACGCAACCATCAGGACTCCATTTGAGTTCTCTTACCATACCGAGCGATCCTGGCATGACTGTCGAATTCAGCGAAAGACGATGTGAGAACTCGAGCCCCCCCGTGGTGTCTTCGATGGCATATACCGAGATATCTGAATTTGTTCTACCGTATGACAAAAGTCGGAACTTGTGGTTTACACTGCATACGGTGGCATCATCAACTTCTGGTATCCAAAATCCATGCATATTAGCTACTTCGAATTTTAAGTGATTTGCTATAAGAAATGCAGCTCTTTTATCACTAAACACGACAGCACAGCCCCCAATAAAGGGAGAATATTCTAGTGCCGCCACATACGAGTCTAGACTGACGGGAGGTATGGTCTTCAAATTGCATTGCTGATTCACATAGAACTGTATCTGTCTCAGATTGATAGCGCTTGCCACCGACGTCGTATTTCCGAATTCATCCGATTGCAGATCGGACCATTGGAGACGCATTAGTTCGCAGCGTTCGGTGGCAACCAGCAGCTCTGTGAGGCTTATGCAGCAAACGGTTGTGACAATGGAACTCAATTGCACAATACACACTTCCTTTAGACTCAGTTTTGGAATGTTCTCCTTGATAAACAATTCGGCTGAGTCCCGTTTCAAGCTAATATGAGGCGAATCCATCTGCAGAAATATACCATTTCCACTGGCATCGAAGTCCACTTGATACAGTACAAGAACGCCTCCTGCAGTCAGGACTATCAACTGCCGTGAATCTGGTTTCCACACCACCAATTTGTTTTCGCCATAATTCACCAGCGATTCCACACTTCGGCGATAGTAGACAATGGGAACCAACGGGTTCGCATACCAGATGCCAAGGAAGTTGATGCCGATCGCAGCCAGGAGTATTTTAACAGCATCGAAGCAGATGTGCTTTATGTTGTTGCTTTCGCCAGGCAGAGCCAAGTTGACAGCCTTCGGCCAACCAATTGGAAAATACATGTTATCTACATGCAGTCGATGCTTAAATTATAAAATGTACAATTCCATACGAGATTGTTTGAGCTTTAGATGCACCTTAATATAATTAAGGTATGGTATTTAATTTAATTATACGAAACTTTTGCGATTGCACTTAATATATCAATATTCAAGTAAAAGAAAAACACTTCGTTGATAAAGTTGCCACATAAGCAAAGTGTCAGCGACAACAAAAAGCTGCCACATTACTTCATATGCATACACTAAAGAAAAAAAAAAATGCAGATATACGGAACTTTTAATAGGGGCAATAATTTTTTGTGTGTTTGGGGGCAACAGGATTAATTCCGACTTGACAAATGGAAAATTGAACTACCAAAGGAGCAACTATTGTTCAAAATATGTTCATAAAACACACATATATATGGACAATTGGTGCTGATAGTTAGCTGGGACAGCATTTTCATCCCATAACCCTAGCCTAACGGTATTGGAATATTAGATAGTCGACGGCGGCTAATAGACTCTGCCAGTGTCGAATAATACGGGCGACAACGAAGCGTCACAACGAAGGACCATTGTTTTTCTCTGTATTTATTATGAACTAATTCGTAAAGCAGTGTAAAAGAACTTAACAGTCTATTAAAATAACGTCGCGTATAGAAATCAAATTGCATTCTAGCTGAATCTTAGAAATTGAGAAGATTTCAGAATGATAATATTTATGCATAATCTCTTTTAACGAGTTTTCGTCTCAATCTTGACAAACTCGTGCAACATTTTATTTTTTGGTGATATAAAAAATTGTTAAATTGCCAGCTTATAATCGAAAAGACATTTCGTTCTTAACATACAAATGTAACTTATTTGTACGTGGAAATAATAAATAAAACTTTGTACAGGAGGTTTTTAATACAAAAGTTTTGCGAAACTCAGAAATTGACAACAAATTTTCAGTTTAACGAAACCCTTTTTCTGGGTTTTAATTGTAATTGTAATATATATTCTCCCATCTCATAAATATACACTACTTTCAAAGTTTATCCAGCAATTTCTCATTCTATTCATTCTCATTCTATCATTCTGTTAATGCTTTCTGTATTTTTTATGATGGTCTTACCTTTTCCTATCCTTTTAAGTATGATTGTATGATGATATGTCGTTATACTGAAAAGGGAGGCAAAACTTACGTTTATGTGGCAAAACTCTGAATTTTTTATGCCAAAAATAAATCCACTCTAGACACTATACAACGGATCTGTTTCTAATAAATAGATGATAAACTGTTCATGTTTTTTTTTACAGAATTGTTGCTTCCCAACTAAGTCAAGAACTTAAATTCATACGTTTCCGCTCTCCCATAACGTGGAATTTTTATAGCTGATTTTTTAAATAAATATAAATATTATCAGAAATAGGTAAAATAATGAAAATATTGAAATCCAAACTTTTCTTTAAGAGAGGGATATGAAATTTCTGTCTGTACATGTGTCTACTGCGTGTGAGAGAGGTCCCTGGTTTATATAAGTGTAAACTTACATTAAGATTTCCCGCTCTGAGGATAATCTTAACGGTGAGTATTTCAAGTTTTACAATTGTGTTGCTAATGGTGTTTTATTTATTCCCCTTGCACAAATTTTCTGTTCCCGTTCCATCTTGTAGTACTGACCTCAAACGACAAAATTTACATTTGTGTCTCATTACATTGTTGCGAAAATCTCGTTAATAGCATTTACGCCGTTTGCGTTATATACATTCAATCTTATAACATTTACTTAAAAAACGAAAAATACAAAAAAAAGTGATCTCGTGTTTTCAGCCAAAACCGTCTCAAAATTAAGTAATTCCACATACATCGCCGAAATCTTGTCTTTATGGTAAAAGCTCCATTTTTTCCAATCAAGTACAACAGATTGATATACGAATATGTTAAATTTAAACGACAGAGGTTATAAGCCGATTGCGCTAACTGAAGAAAAGAGAGTGATGCGGCGTAGAGCGTTCTTATGCAGTTGTGAGAAGAAAATATAGAAGGCTTAAGAGGAACGCGAAAACACTCCCATAGGCTTTAAGTCAAATAAGCGCAAAGATCCATAATTTGACAGCAAAATATAGGTAAATCTTTCTATTTGTAGCCAAACACGGAATAGAAATGAACGTTGTAGGAAGTCCACATGGTTGACTTATAATTACATTTTATTATTAGACAACACAAATGTAATATCATGGAAGAGCTAAAGGAAGATAATTTGAAATAATAAATATTTCATAGATACCGTCGGCAGAAGCTACAATATAGAAATTCTCGGTGGGTACAAAACTGAATGCAAAGTTTTATTCTTAAGTAAAAATAAGGAAAGTCATCTTAAACAAGCTGACAATCTTGATGAATTAATGCTGTCGGCATCAAACTGGCATTTTGCTAAAAACCCTAAACTTCGCAAAGGTCAAAAAAGGTCGTTCCAACAAGAGGTCTTACAGCAGCTAAAATAAGGGAGCGGAAATATCAAGGAAGACGGTCAGTTCTTTTTATTATTATAAAAAAGTTTATTATAAAAAAGGAAGAAATGTACGTTGATTTTATGAGACTTTTTCTGGAAAACTTCGCTTTAAATAATTGTCAATTTTTTAAAGGAATTTGTCTTTTAATTATATTGTATTATTGAAACAACGTATGTTATAAAATTCAGGGTACATTTCTTGGAAAAACACTGAAATTATATCACGAATGTCATATCTCATATGTGAGTACTTTAGAAGTTCAATTTTCCAAAAAACAAGCCTCATAAAAATAATTCTTAACTCGTTCAAATTATCTTTCTTCTTAAAAAAATCTGGTGTATGTGTATGGCTTTTAGTGACAAATGATATACGAGGTGTGATCAAAAAATATCCGTCATTTTAAATTTTTTCAAAAAGTATTTATTTCAGATATAATACACTTATGCCAGCGTTTTTTCCAATCCTCGAAACACTTCTGAAACGCGCTTTTTGGTATCGCTAACAGCTCCTGTTTCGATTTTTCTTTTATCTCCTCAATCATAGCAAAACGCTTTCCTTTCATCGGTGTCTTCAGCTTTGGGAATAGGAAAAAGTCAGCGGGAGCCAAGTCCGGTGAATACGGTGGTTGATGATGATGATTGCGGTTTTGTTTTTGGCCAAAATCTCACGCACAAGCATCGATGTGTGAGCTGGTGCATTATCATGGTGCAAAATCCATGATTGGTTTTTCCACAATCCTGTGCGTTTCTGACGAATTGCTTCGCGCAAACGGCGCATAACATAACAAGGTAGTATTCCTTAAGTATGGCTAGTTGGCCCGGGAAGGCTGATCAGGCTGACGCAGTGAATGTTGTCCTGGAGGGTCGTTACGATGTCATGAAACCCCTGCTGGAGGGCGTTCGCTGGTACATATAGTGGTTCTCCTTCCCGGTGAGGCCGTACAACGCCATGATTGGGTGCTTTAAAAAGGTAGTGTGCAGACGCTATGGAGGACAGGGGCACTCCGCAAGGAACTGCAGTAATACAGTGTCTTGCGGGACCTGGAAGTTTTTGGGTAGGCCTGACATTACATGATGTACGAGGCTTGCACAATCTTGCCCGTGTTATCAAACATTAAGATGGAGGGACGCATTCTACATTCAAATTGTGGACGTGCAAGAGCGGTAATGAAT